>LQRL01065429.1:0-10477 GCA_001703475.1 Hydroides elegans | reverse complement strand
AAATACCAACTTTTTTACGAATAAACTATCCATTTAACATTGTTGCTTGTGATTGAATTTTTACTTACACATAAAGCATTTCCGGTAAACAAATTATGGTTGAAAGTGACATTTCTTAGATTAAGTTTTGGTATTTATGTCTGTGGAATATTTTAGTAAAATATATATTTTATCATAAACAGGTATGGAGAAACATTTGACCTGGCAAAGCATCCCCAAGGCACTGAAGTAAAAGCGATCACCTACTCAAATATGCAAATCCATGAAAACGAGGAAAAGAAACAGCATGAAATATTCTGTATCATAGACATTTGATGACAAACAAAGGGTTTATGAATTTTGCTGTGATCCTAGTCTCAACCGTGTTTTGAACAGCTGATTTTGCAGCGTTTTGTACTTTTAGTTAGATTTAATCTTTATTTTTATTAATGAAAATGTAACGGTATGCGTGCATGGGAGGGGGTAGTATATGAAAGGATATTTTCAAGTGAACTTAATTGCTTTAACTAAGTTTGCGAAAATGTACAGCAGAATATAAATCTTAACATTTATTTGAACATAGGGTATTATCGAACATTTTTCTAACTGCCATTTCGCGGCCAAATCATGACCGATAAATTACTGTTTTTATTGTCTCATATTCTGCAGAATATACACATCATGATTTAATAATTCTATATAAACGATAAATTACTGTTTTTATTGTCTCATATTCTGCAGAATATACACATCATGATTTAATAATTCTATATAAAAGCAAATCATTATTATATTTGGGGCGCTCAACTCGGCGAATCCAATTGTTTTTCGTTGACAAAAAGGGGAAATTGCCACTGTAGATGATAAAGTTTCTCGACAAAGAATTTATATTTTATTTGTTTAGTGTTATTGTACGGTATATGCTATTCCAAGGTCAACGCTATAATAATGTTTATCTTTTTTTCACCCTACATTTGTACCTTATTTTTACAATAAAAGCCATTTCTTTTGTTTTTCCAGTTTTATTTTGCAGTAAGAAACATGACATAAAAGCTGCTCTAAGCACACGCATGTGTCAAAGCATAGGGTGGGTTATAGTGGTGTTACACAACAAAACCAAACAAAGAGTTCATTTAACTCAAAATGTGCGTTATAGCTACATCACCAGAAATTCAGTCAAAATGCCAAAATACCAAGGAATTCAGAAAACTCTGTAATACACTTAATGAGATTCTATTTAGCACTAGAGTGTATTTTCATTAAGAAACGCAAAGTCGTGTAAATGTTTCTTTGTGACAATTCGAAATTTTATATCCATGATCTAGACAATTCATTTTAGGTGCTTCTTTAACAATTCGATCAGTCATAGACATTATTCCAAAAATCTATCATTTAACAATAAAACACTAAAATCTACACAAAAGCGTTCTGTACAAAGCTACACGGGCAGCTCAAAATTGAAAACATTATCAACATTTAATTCCACTCTATTAATAACTTCATTTATTCATTTTTCCCTTTATGAGTTTCATAGTTATTGCTTGTCAAATAATTTCTCTCCAAACAACGGAATGGAACATACAATTAGGATTTGTTTCTTTTAAGAGACTGAAAACACAATATTTCACAGTTAATAGGAAGGCAAGTGATATAAAAATAACCGGTATTAACCGCTTTTTAAAGCTAAATGGCAACTTTTAAATGCGAGTGATATTAATATTTCTTTTGATTGTGAATTTATGTTCAACAAATCATCAACAACAAACAAGTCGCATATATTATGTTACACCATATATACACAACAATATTTCTGAAGTTATTTAAGCATTGCTAATCCCGAGTATATTCTGAGGCATATACTAAAGAAAGAACATCACTTGAATCGGACCCCGTTCTATGTATGTTTGTATATGAATTATTCCATAATTTCTTATTATATCTTTAAACCAAAACATCAAGAAGAAGAACGGAAGTCTGACTGAAATGCGTTCGTTTCGTTAAGAATTCTAAAAGCGAGATAAACAAAAGACCCTGGTTTTCCCAGTTGAAAGCTTATAACCGCAACATTTACCACATGCACTACACATTTAAGATAGAGCAATAGTCACTTCAATAATATCCTAATATGACCTAGGATGAACACAGACCATGATATTCGTTATGTCTGAGGTAGTATCGGTCGTAAGACACTACCGTTTCATTTGTATCATTCCATTTTAACTCAAAGTTAAGCTCTCCTTTATCTTCAACTCGTCTCTATATTTGATTCCGATCTTTTGATATTTCTACAGCTATTGCACCAGAAACTAGCGATTCGTGGTTGAAAATTATCTATAATCTACAAATCGATTGTTTGTGAATTCTATACATAGACATCTATATAAACATGGATATTTGCAATACAAAGAACAAAGTTCTAATCGAATTCAAGCAAAATGCATTTTGACTCTACAAAACGATATCTTTCAACAAGTTGTGACTTCATGTCCCCTATCGTAGAACACATTCGATACTACAATCATCTTTTAAGTTTCACTTTTCAAGTCTGATCTTCACCAATCATCTGTAACCACTTAACAAAGCTAATGATTTAACTACGTTCAAATTCATATTTGAAGCACTTAATAGCATAATTCAATTCCTATTTCAGTATATAACGTTCTAAATAAAATAGTCATTTCTAAGTTGCACTTCACCCATTTACAAAATTCATTTCACGTCAATATATCTCATATTCTTTTAAACTTCAATCCATCGCCTTTATGTTTTTCATCAACGTTTAACATTGTAGTTTCCAAGACCGTAACTCAAAACAACAATATTTATACACATACCTCTTATTTCAAAATTGAATAAATTTGTTAATTTATTTTAATATTTTCTTAATATCGAAATATTGCAATATAAATTCTCTCAAGAAGACGTGTTTAGTAAGGAACCTTAGATGGAAACAGTAAACTTTCAACAAGACTACAATTGAGTCAGAATGTTAAACTAAGGAATGAGATTATTTGTGTTATATACAGCTGTTTTAACCACATGATATACGATAATATCCACCAAACAATCTACAAATTATTTTGTAAATCGCCTCTTCACAGCATCAAGCCAATACATGAAATTGTAGGCAATGAAGAGTTTTGATGAACATTAAACTACAAATCAGGTTGAAAGAAAGCTTAAATGGATGAACGAAACGAAAACCATAATTTTGGTTGGTAGTTTATCCAAACAGGTTATGAACAAAGCTCACATGAACTAGCATCTAAAATCAATGCACTGCACTCATAATTCTTTATTGCTTGTAAATCTGTAATATTTGTTCTCAAACTGCTCTAAGCTTTCTTTAAACCCACACAAGGATTAGCAAAAATATATTAGGCATTAAAAATATGTCATTATATTTTATGCTGCCTCTATTTGATTTCCATGTATATCGAGTATAAAACACCAAGTATTCATTACGAGACCCTACATTTATTTCACATTAGTTCCTTCACATGAGTATCTTGTATCTATCGGCCTCTCTTATTGTATCATTACTCAGTGCTGTGGTCCCTGTGATTTTCTTTCGTGTCTATTATTGTGGGATGAGGCTGCAGTTGAGATATTCAAGCTCCTCCCTCTCGTTTACATGATGGCGCACTTCTCTCCTCTCTGACCAGCATCGTCACCCTATATTCACAAAAAAAAAATAAACATCAAAGATACCATTTAAAGGTTTAATTATTTCAATTTGTAAAACTTGCCTATTCGATTGATTTCATTTGAAAACTAATCAATCATATTTTAAAAACTTGTAAATTTTATAATATTAAAAGCTGTTCTCAAGCTTGTTGAGCTCTTTAAATTTGATACATTAATTGTTATCAAACATCAGCTTACGTATCTAAGCATGTCGATTTTGTTTAGAATATGCATTAAGCAATAGCTCTAAAAACGAACCAATAACACATTTATATTAAGACAAATTCACAAAACAGAACACAACTTTTTTCTTTATCTAGTAAACTAGAAGGTCAGTGACCTTGGATCCCCCGTGAACTGCAACAATTCGCAGATGCAGGATGGTCAGTTTTTACTGAAATTAACTTTGGAAATAACGAACTATTTTGCAAAAAAACAAGATCATGTGATGAAAGAAAAATCAGAGTAACATCTTGCATCATCACTCACTTCTTTCTGAAGACATCTCTTGAACTGACGAGACCAGTTGGCAAAAGAATCCTCAAATTAAAGAAAATATGTTTTTATAAGCACGAGCTCATATAGCACATCCAAAATGCTTTTGTGAGGCAACTGTTACGACCAGTGAAGCAGAAAGACAATTTCATTACATTAAATTATGCTTATATAAGCACATCCCAGATAATTTTGAGACGCAGCTGACAAGGCCAGTAAAACAATTATATCATTTAACTTACATAGCAAATATGCTTATATAAGCACGATTACTTTTGTAAGCCAATTCCAAATGCACCAGGCTCCCCAGATAGGTGTTAAACATCTCTATTAAATTGCTTATTTAAATGCTGATATAAGCATGATTGCTTATAAATATGCTAATATAAGCATGATTGCTTATAAAATCACACGCAAAATGTTTAAGGAGGGCAGCTGACGAGACAAGTGAAGAAAGAACATCCTTCACTTATTAAAAAATAATATGCTTATATAAGCATGTTTGCTCATATAAGCACCTACCACGTACTCAAATGATAAAATCTTTCACCCACATTTCCTCATCTGAATATGAACTTTTCGCTTCTTTTTAAAGTGCTCCAAAATCGACAATTTTCAACTGATCGAGATAACACCATGACGTGGCACAACTTCAGACCTTGGTTTATATGTGTATTAACGTTAAAATCCCTGGCTCAATTCCTTCATACCAAACTCGCGTGCACAAAGTACCCTATATCAAGCGGGACAGACAGACGGACAGACAGACAGACAGACGGACAAGCTCAACCCTATATCCCCTCGTTTTCACGGGGGATAACAACAAACATCGTTAAACAAAGCCTAATAAAATAAATATGATAAAAAGACAAACCAGAAAGTTTTCGCCTGACACCCACTTGTTATTAGTCTCAACATGTCAAAAGCATTTAGAGAATTGAGTAACTATAAGAACTTGTTTCATGCCTAAACTCCTGTATATTTCTATCCGTTTTCGATTACTTAGTTTTGGAATATTCCCAATACTAAAATCTAACATTTCTTTGATGTAATACAACCGAACACATTGATATATGGAGAAGCAATTGGGAAAGCGTTGATAAACAGATGGAAGTAGCCCGCAAAAACCAAAAGATACTGTTATAGTAACAGAACAGATAGCATGCACACAACAAAAACTGCCACTCTTTGTTTGTTTCAGTGTTTAACACAACAAAACAGGGTTAAGATTATTTCAGTGACAGATTTTGTAGCTCAAATGTGATATATGTTACTCATTCTCTTTTTCGTTTTCAAATAAACATTTTAGGCCAATTTCACAGACTTGGTCTGGACAATGATTCAATATGTTTTAACAAACGGAAACTTGGTCTAGAATCAGGCCCTGAAATTGGTCATATGAGTGAATTCCACAGCCTAAGACTAGACCAGGAATTGGCTCTGATGACCAATTCCATAGCCTCAGAACAGGTTTCTGTTGGTTTCAACATTGAAACCCAGTCGACATAACGGCTGTAAAAATCGGCCCTTAGTAAAACAGCGGGTATATAAGTGTCAGCAGCGAATGACTCCTTTCTGACCTGTCTGTAGAACAAAGCCTGACGCGGCCCCACCTCGAATCCCGAGTCGATGTCTGTGTCTTGTGACGACGATGTGATGTACTGTGTCCTCACGATCGACTTGCTCAACTCGCGACTGGCTTGCTCCTGTGAAACAAAACCGTGGGTATAGGCTATAATGTTACGGCAAACATATGACTCGCCTGAATATTCAGACAGATTATTTAAAAGATGGAATTTGATTTGTAAACCAAAACAAGCAAATCATTGGTCAAAAAGTGCTCCACTTCGTTTTTCTAAACCAATGATTAATACGGTTCTCGCCCGGTAATTGGGTTCTCGTTTATTATACTAACTACTCAGTCTGAATTTTAAATCAAGCTAGCCGCGAACTTTTAGGATCTAAACTTACGGAGCCGTCGTTGTTGAGAAGCACCGTCTTCATGTCGTCGCCGGTGAAGAAGCGCTTGCCCTTCATCACGATGTCGGTGGGCGGGTTGTGCTCCGTCTCTGTGTCGCTGCTCCACACCTGACATGTCACAATTGGAAATGATACATCAAATACGCACAATGATCAAATAAATATATGATCAAACAGCAGTACGCCATCTTTTCTTTGTCATTTTGCGTTTTAGGAACCGTATCAAATTTGGAAGCGAGATAGGGTGATGACAAAGCTAGTTAGTGAAACGCACTGTAAATAGTTACGCAAGAATCCGAATGTGTCACAGGACTTATAATCAATGGGTGAATTTGTAAGCACTGCGTTCAGAATTTGCTTGGATTGATATTGATAGAGCATAGAATTTTTTTTTTTACTCACGGTGCAGTACTCCTTGGCCTTGATGACGAGCGTGCGGTGGAACTTGAAGAGCGTCTCCTCGTCTCCTACGGTGTGCTGCAGCTTCCAGCCGGCCAGAGACACGTCCTATGTGAAGGAGGGAAAACGTTTTTTAAACACGATCTTTGCATGAGATGGCAATATTGTTGTTTTTCCTTAAGATAATATATTCTTTCATCACATGCAATCAAAACGTTATTACATAGTTCATTAAATTGGCATAAAACGATCTAGAATGAAATATCTTATACTATTTCAATTGCATAGTCTTATTTCCAGGTAGGACCCTCGGCATTTCACCTCAGAAATTCTATGCTGCTAGCACATACTTGTTCTAAACCATTCTCGTCACAAATGCTTTGATTAAAACACCTTCATTTTTGCAAAGCATACCATTTGAAACTCCTTAATGTCGCCTGAAGACTAACACCAAACAGCCTTACCTCATCGGATGTGTTGAACAGCTTGACATATTTGCCATCGGTGTCGGTCTCGTACACTTCAATGGGTCCACTGGCACTCGACGACTGAGTCCAACTGCTACTTGCGCTCGATTGCTGAATGAACGAGCCTTCCATCTCGCCGCGCTTACGCTTCTTGCCTGTGAGAGTACGGCGTACGGAGCGCTGTGCGAAGGGCGAGGCGGTGGATTGAGAGGACTGCGAGATGTTCAGTCTGCAAATGAAATAGAGAAATAATTTGATTTGTACTGCGATTTGTTTGGTACAACATGAGATTGCTTTACGATAGAGGCTTCGATCTCGCCGCGCTTGCGCTTTTTGCCTGTGAGTGTACGGCGAACCGATCGCTGTGCGAAGGGTGAGGCGGTCGACTGAGAGGACTGCGAGATGTTCAGTCTGTGGGATAAAAGCATTATTTTTAACAGCCACACCGTCAATATATTGTGTTGAGTTATTACATCATTTTCTAATAATACATGTATTTCATTTTTATTTTTCTAGAAAAGACATTTTATGTCATGGTCAATCTGTTGTTTTGTCATGTGTCATATTATATTTTTTCTTTTTCCAAAAATTAACAAATAAAGTTGCAGCTAGGGGTTTGGAACCTTAATTTTTATTGCTTATTGAGTTTTCATTATACTGCGCCGCAAAAGTTAAGCAACAGCAGAACCTGGTTTTGAGACGCCTCCAATGTGTGTTCGTATTGTTCAACGCGACTATTTTGCGTGACAAATAATATGGTTTAACCCAAAATACCTGCTCTCTTCAGCCTCCAGCAGCCTGTTATACGTGGCAATCTCATTGTCGAGCTGGATCTTGATGCTCAGCAGGTCCCTGTACTCGGCCAGCTGTTCCTCGAGCTGTGTCTTGAGACCGCGGATGTCGGCGTCCTTCCTCGACATGGCGGCATCATGGTCTTCCTGCTGTCGACGGAGTTGACCGACCAGATCGCGAACGCGGGCTTCCAATGAGGAGTTCTAGATGATAGGGGAAAAAGGAAATATGTTTTATTTAGGATATGAAGGCGTCCTTTCTGGACATGGCCGCATCGTGGTCTTCCTGCTGGCGACGGAGTTGGCCAACCAGATCGCGTACACGGGCTTCCAATGAGGAATTCTAAATGAAAGGGGAAAGAAAATATATTTTATTTAGGATATGATGGTATCTTTGGGAGATATGGCGGCGACATGGTATTCCTGCTGGCGACGGAGTTGACCCACAAGGTCGCGAACGCGGGCTTCCAATGAGGAGTTCTGGATCAATACAAATCAAGACAATGATTTATACTACGGGAGGTATTTTAATATAGGGACAAATTGACAGCCATGACGATTGAGCAAAACCGTTTTACATTGCTCATGGTTATGCTTTAACACCAGCATGTTATGTTACTCAGAATGAAACAAGTCTTGATTGAACAGATCGCCAAAAGAGACTGGACTGTCATCTTATGAAATTGGCAAGATTTACGGTCTATTCGACCAAGTCTAGGATTTCGGACAAATCTGTAACTCTTCAAAATTTCTTAATACCATTGATGCGACGCTAGATGTTCGAATTCATTGACTGATGAAAAGCAAGCCGCAGAGATAGAACCTCAATGCCATAATACAGGAATCCTTACCTGTGAGTTGAGTTTATCGCACTCGGTGGTGAGTTCGTCCAAGCGGATCCTGGCGTTCCTTAGCTCGCTGCGGGCAAAGTCAAGGTCAGCCGAGCCCTGGCGCGATGCTGAGGTCATCTCAGCCAACTGCAAAATACGAAAAATAATGAGTTATAGTTAAATCCAGTTTGCTGGTTGAATATATAATTTTGACGACGAATAATACGGGTAATTTTTGCCTTAATTTAGTAATCAACTGGAAGGAAACGAGATGTATTATCTTGATAAACGTGTAGAAGATATCATATTTTAGACATGGTGATATCACATACTTTGCGATCACCAGGGGTGGAAATAAGATAATTTTCACACTCGCCAGATTGGCGAGTGAGTCAAATTTTACACTCGCCAGCGAAGATTTACACTCGCCAGGAGGTGAAAATATGCAAAATGAAAACCACTAAAATGTGGGCTCCCTAATTTGGTTTGCATGTGGACGAAGTTATTTTAAAGAAAAATTAAGCGAACGCCGATGGCGCGAGCCGACAAATTTTATTGAATTATTCAAAATCTTAAGATTTAATCAACAATTTTCCGAAAATTATGTTTTTGACGGTAAATTTTACACTCGCCAGGCTGGCGAGTGACTTCAAATTCACACTCGCCAATCGGAAATTTCACTCGCCATGGCGAGTGTGGCGAGTGCTTATTTCCACCCCTGTGATCACATTTTTTAAACATGAAATGAAAGGTAATATTGCTGATAAATGGCTATTCCATCAGCCAAATAACAAGTAAAATGTACCATAACGTGTAATGTCAAACATTAGGGCCTTTAATTCATTAGTTGCTCCGGGCTAAAAACTGCGATTAGTACCATTGCCTCACATTTATGAGACAATGACCAGTGGGTTGACCGACGAAAAAGCGACATGTATTGTCAACTTTTGGCTTCAAATATCAACAAAACGGCGCCCCTTATTTCAATTTGACTTGTTCGAATAAAACTAACTCATTTTTTTAGAGAACATCCCCTTTCGTTAACAAACGAATTCCAACTTGGTTCGAAAAAGTTGCTTCTTTTCTCCATTTGTTTTTTTTTTTTTGGTCCTTACTCCTTTGGTGAAACCCAGCAAAAACGTCTCACACCTTGCAATCAACAAACATCTAAATTCTAAACCCATTAACCTTCTTTTCGAAGAACGCAGCCGCCTCGGCCCTCGCGCCTTCGACCACCGAGTCGTTTTCAGCTCGCATGGCCTGAATCTCCTCCTTGAGACGCGACTCAAAGTCGACCTGGTAGCGGGCGTCCACTTCCTCCAGCTCGATCGTGGAGCGGGTACGAGTCTCGTTCAACTCCTGTAAAGGGACACAAGTATAGTAAATAAGTATTACTGTTACAATATATCAAATTAAAATCGGTGACTATACACAGAATTTCAATCTCAATATGGAAACAATTTTAATCTCAATTCTCTGAATAGTTTTTTTAATGATTACCAGAAATATCGGAGTAAGTTAGGCACTTTTCTGTTGGAGTGTATTATCCTTTTACTATGACTGCACTTGCAGTTATCAATAGAAAATCCGAAAAATATATTTTTTATTGAATAATATTCATATATTAGCACAATCTATTTATTCTAAAATGACAGAATTAAATCCACGTGGGTCGAGTATAAGTATATAGCAGTAGTGTGTACTTGAAATGCAAACTGATACACAAAACGATATTTGAAACAGGATGATATAGATTTGGGGTAACCGCTTGCCGGTTACTAATTATATTCTCAAATGAAGTATTAACGATATGACCATTATACTTGCTATATGATCTAGTTAGATCATT
>LQRL01065398.1:0-19250 GCA_001703475.1 Hydroides elegans | reverse complement strand
TAATCACGTGTATGAAATTTAAAAGCTCTATCTCGATTCCATCATACCAAACTCTCATGCACAAAGAGCTTGGCATCTGAAAAAAAAGTTTAATATCGACCATTTCTAAAGTGCTCCAGAATCGACAATTTTCAACCGATCGAGATGAAACCTTGACGAGGCACGACCTCAGACCTCGGTTACAACGTGTATGAAATTTAAAAGCTCTATCTCGATTCCATCATACCAAACTCGCGTGCACAAAGAGCTTGGCATCTGAAAAAAGTTAAAAATCGACAATTTCTAAAGTGCTCTGGAATCGACAATTTTCAACCGATCGAGATGAAACCTTGACGAGGCACAACTTCAGACCTTGGTTTATACGTGTGTATAATTTCAAAGCTCTAGCTCAATCGCTTCAGACCAAACTCGCCTGCACAAAGTGCTTGGCATATGAAAAAAAGTTTAAAATCGACCATTTTTAAAGTGCTCCAGAATCGACAATTTTCAACCGATCGAGATGAAACCTTGACGAGGCACGACTTCAGACCTTGGTTTATGCGTGTATAACATTTGAAAGCTCTAGCTCAATTCCTTCATGCCTAACTCGCGTGCACAAACTACCCTATGTGAAGGGGGACGGACGGACGGACGGACAGACAGACGGACAGACAGACAGACAGACAGACAGACGGACAGACAGACGGACAAGCTCAACCCTATATCCCTCCGTTTCACGGGGGATAAACAGACCCATACCTAAAGTTTCCGTAAGTCGAATTCACATCATCATCGAGCGACTCAAAATCTCCAAACGCCTTACAATACGATCCCGCCGGACAATCATCACACGTGTACTCCCTCCAATGCGGCTGATAGAACCCGGATGGACATCCCGTTTGATTATAGCTCCCGGTAGGACACGTATGTCCCGGGCTGCATGCGTATTCTTGCGGTTGAGCGGTGTCTTGGCCTCCCGGGCAAAAGAAGCCCGGGTCGCAATCGCCGCTGGGTGTTGTGAGATGGTAACCGGCGCAGTATTTGCCCGGAGTGCATGATTCGCAGTCGGCCACGCTGATGCCGGCAGTCGTATCTGGAAGGATAAGTTTGTTTATGAATTGATATGATTCGACGATTTAAAAAAAATACTGCGGCATAAGACATGATTAAAGCGTACTTTATTGTAATATCATTACTAAATTTAACAGTCGAACAGTGGGAAATTGGAAATATAGAAGAAATTTTAGTTCTAGATCAACGATATTTGTTTTGATTGGTATTTTTTGCCTTATTTTGCGAACATGTCAATCACGTTTATAAACCCAATTCATCAATCAATTTCCAAATGCAAACGGCTAAAATAAAGACAATCATACTTCTGAATGTGCCAGGCGGACACGGCTGCTGAATAGGTGTGCCCTCGGGACAGAAATATCCTTCTTCGCACTCGACAGGGTTGGGCATGATATCACTTCCGTTGCAGTAATAACCCTCGGAGCAGTTGCCGGCGGGCAGGGACAGGGCGGCGATATCACAGTACTGACCCGGTGGGCACGCGAGTGGGTAGCTGGAGCCCTCGGGACAGTAGGTGCCTAAATTAGAATAAATGACAAATAAATTAGAATGAATATATAGTACAGTCTTACCCGCTTATCTCATCAGTGCTCGGACCGAGGTAAAAATGACGAGATAGCCGGTTGACGAGATATCCGGGTTCAAAATGGCAAATGTAAATGGGGTGGGGATTCGAAAAAGTGACGAGATAGGCGGTTTACGAGATAAGCGGGGACGAGATAAGCGGGTAAGACTGTATATATATAGTAATGGATATTTCACTGTTGTGTAAATGAAAGAAAGGTATTAGAAAAATAAATGATAGCTGCGTTTTCAAACAATGCAAAACAATAGCATCATTCACTGTATGTATTACTATTTTGTCATAATTAATGATAACGCAATTTCTTAAGGCAATACCATTTGAATTAAATAATACTTGTTTTAATACCTGGCGTGCAGATGCCACCGGTCTCATTCAGCGAATAAATCGGACACGAGGGATCATCAGTGACATTGACCCAGTGCGTAGGCCTTGAGTCGTAGGCGCCGCGGCTGCAGTACCAGCCAGGGGCACAGTCGCCTGTGGGCTCGGGTTGGCCGGCGCCCTCGCAGTACTTGCCCGCTGTAAATTTAGAAATTGGCATTACATTTTTTAACAACATTTTATCCTTGTGATGTATTTATTAACTAAAATTTGAATGAACAATATATGGCATTTCGTGGAAAAATCAATTAATAACATGTCCTATTTTACTCCACAAACCGATTAGAACATACAAACAATAACCAATAATTTAACCGGTATACTTATGTAATGATGTAAAGATGAAAAATAAATAAACTCAATTTCAACATTATTTGCATGTCATTGAGTCGCAATTAACTATCAAATCTATCAACATCACTTTTATCACGAAAGACCGAAATACCATCGCACCTGTACATGGCTGGCAATCGAGCACCTCATCCGCATGCGTCCTATTATTAAATGTCCCCGCAGGACACTCAAACTGATACGGTTCCTCAGTGCTCTGCGGACAATAGGCGCCTCGTGGGCACGGCGTCATCATATAAGTCGAAGAGTTAGCCACACAGTAGTAGCCCGATGGACAGGGCAGGCAGGAGGCCTGGCGTTCCACTTCGTTGTAAGTTCCGGCTTCGCATGAGATTGGGTCGGCAGTGCCCTCGGGGCAGTAGTGGGCGATGGGGCATTCACCTGCGAATACATATACATTTTATATATTATTTTATTTTTATATTATGTAACAAGTAGACACTAAACACATGTACATGGATTCGTCTCGTCTAAAATAAAAAGTTACAACCATTTGAGAGAGTATATACATGTGTATGAGTATAATTGGATTATTTCTTGTACAATGGCTCTTGGCGCCATGTATCGACCAAAAATGAACTTAAATCTATGGTACATTAACGCTCATGTATAGGATATTTACTAAGATGCCTTATTTTTAGCTGACAAAAATACTTCAGTAACAATCGATATAACGTATGTTATAGTTCTATACCAAAACACTATACCAATATCTATAATTGAGCAGGGACACTAAAACACCGTAGCATTGCAATGAAACTAACATCTTAAGAATTACTCACCTCCAAAGCCTGTGTTGTTATTACTAGGCGCCGGTGTATCCACTCCATAGCTGCACCAATATCCTGGTGCACACGGCGCCGTATAATTATCCGCGCCCGCTACACCGCAATAGAAGCCACCGTCACATTGCGTGCACTCACTGGCGTCCTCGAGAAGTTCCGTGGGGCCGTAGGTGCCAAGCGGGCAGAGCTCCATGTCGAAGCCCGTGTTGCCTGGGCAGTAGCGACCCAGTGGGCAGGGGTCGGCTCTGAAAAGTGTTATGATAACGGTATGAGTTTTGACAATACATGTACGTTGCCAATTAATTGAAAATTGAAAATCGTAACTGAAATTGTTGTATGCTGGCATAGATATTTTGATGTTGTTTTTGAAAGAAGAAAAATGTTTATAGTAAATATGTCCACAAGATTAATAAATATATGAGTATGCTTATACTGTACATGTATATCTATTCTTAGCTTTGGAATAGCAATATTTTAGACACATTTCATTGCTTCATTAAATATGATCCTACCTGTCCTGGTTGACACAGTAGTATCTAGGCGGACACACATTGCACAGCGCGGCCATGGTATGATTCATATACCACCCATCCTCACACGGCAGCGGCAGTGCCGTACCCGTCGGACAATAAAATCCCGCCGGGCAAATATCACCCGTTACGCCATCTGTAGGCGTCGATGTATTGGATGCACTCTCACAGTAATAGCCCTCTGTGCAATCATCCGTGAAATTCAGCTGTCCCTGTCGCTCACAGTATTTACCGCCGTCGCAATCAATGCAATCGATTAAATCATCGTGGCCAGTGTCGGGCAGGTAGGTGCCCGCGGGGCATGGGATGGGCGTGCCGGTTTCCTCGGGGCAGTAATGGCCGCCCGGGCAGAAATCGCCGTAGGCTTGGCCGATAGGGTTCGGGTCGATGGCGCCCAGGCTGCAGTAGTGGCCGGCTGTGCAGTTGCCGGTGGGCTCGGTGAGACCTGTGTTTAATTAGTGCAAAAAAAAAAAACAATATACACTTGTATGTATACGTAAATAAAATGTAATATTTTCTAAGATATCTAAGGAATCATATCTACCGTGTTAATGTTTGATGACATCATTGCGTCTCCTTTTCAACACAGAATTTACATTTTTTCGTTATTTATACTGTGATTTCAATCTTATAAATAGATTGACTGTTGATACAATGTAGAGCTACATCATTTTATGTATATTAAAACCATCATTACACAAATAATCACTTTCAGTATTTCCATGTAATAAGATATACCCCATACCTTCAGTCTGACAGTAGAAGCCCGGCGTGCAATCCTGGCACTCAGTCACATTCTCCAGCCCATACACATTGCTAAACGTGCCCTGTGGACATCTCGTTCCTTGATCGCTTCCGTCGGGGCAGTAGTAGCCCGGAAGGCACTCGTATCCGGTAACGCCGTCTTCCGGTCGCGAGTTGTTTGCTGCAGAGACGCACACGTAGCCGGCATCGCAGAGGTCGCTCGGTGCAGTCAGACCTGTTAATAAGTAAGTGTGGCGATATGTGAAATCTAGGTAATATGTCCTTACAATATAAGCGTCTTTGTATGCAGAAAATCTTAACGGATACCCCCATGTTAAGGACATCAATGATCATTAAAATCAATATAAAAGAGGAGACTTTTGATTTCTCGAATTTGTTGGGGATAAAAAATCTATTATTTATAATAAGTTGTTTTTATCAAGTGAATTTATACATAACACTATTATCATAGTACACTTTTTTGCCGGAAAGTTGTTTAATATATTACTAAATCCCCCTCTAAAAACATGTTTTTTTACGTTTTTTTTAAATCATTCTTTCGATATAGATGGGAAGCAGATATCCATACCATAATCGCCACAGTAGTATCCGCCCGGGCAGGACGTGCAGTCGATCTCTCGCTCCAACAGCGTCACATTGCTGTAAGTGCCGGGCGGGCATCGGAATTCTTGGGCGCCCGTCGTGTTTTCAGGGCAGTATGAGCCTTGTTGGATAAAACATATGGATAAATATCATTGAAGGCGATGGCATGAAATTATGATTTGGCTATACCTTATTTCAAAATGTCACAAGCATAGCTCCCTCTTTATCATGATATACATCATAGTTCATCATTCGAAATCGTATTCCATTGGTATACATACATTTCCAGTACATACTAGTACTTGTTTACATTTCAAGTAATTGTTTTCACTTGCTTTCTTCCACCACTTGTCTCTACACTCAATATTTCATTAAACGAATACTCATTATTTTAATATTTAGGCTATTTAATACCCATTAATTGAATACTTTCTTATACCTAAAACTAGAAGGTCAGTGACCTTGGATCCCCCATGGACTTCAACAATTCGTCAATACAGAATGGTCAGTGCTTATTGAAATCTTCCTTGGAAATAACGAACTAATTTGCATACACAAAATATCGAATATGAAAAAAAGAAGGTTTTAGTAGAGGACCGAATTCTACATTTCCTAAGCTTATATATCAGTAAATTAATTGAAGGAGACGCACCATCAAAGATAAAACGACGTCTTTCGCGCAACGTCTTATTCACAACGTCTTCCTCATAACGTCTTTCTCACAACGTCTTTCTCACAATGTCTTTCTCACATCGTCTTTCTCACAATGTAATTCACGCAACATCTCTCACTACGTCTCAATCGACAATGTTTTTCTCACAACGTCTTTCTCACAACGTCTTTCTTTAAATTGATTTTGTCACATCTTTCTCACAACGTCTTTCTCACAACGTCATTCTTACAACGTCTTTCTCAAAACGTCTTTCTTAAAATTGATTTTCTCACAACGTCTTTTCAACAACGTCTATCTCAAAACGTGTTTCAAAACCTCTTTCGTAAAACCATTTTCTCACGTGTTTTGCACAACGTTTTATAACATTTCTTCGAAATGTGACGCCATTTCGACAATTTGCGGTTGATCGAAATGAAACCTTGACCAGGCACAGCTTAAATGTATCATGTTTAAGAATATAAATATGAGCCCTAGCTTATTTCTTTTAATGTGGGATGCCATTTCTACAATTTGTGGTTGATCGACATGAAACTTTGACGAGGCACACCTGCAATATGTGTTTTTTAGAACTCTAGCTTAATTTATTCACAGCTTGTTCCATCATTGAACAAAATTCGCAATTCAAGGAATAAGACGATTGATGGATCGACATGAAACTATGTTGAGGCAGAATTTCCACTTGGCAGCTAGCAAAGACAGGGCATATATTGACTGTCCTCCTCATACATACATACTTAAATGATAATTTCTTATAATATCACCCACATTTTCTAAACTGAATATAATTTTCGCCCTTTTTCAAAGTGCTCCAGAATCGACAATTTTCAACCGATCGAGATGAAACTTTGACGAGGCACGAATTCATAGAATTTTTCACATCAAACTTGCAAAGTACTTAGCATCTGAAAAAAAATAAAAATCGACAATTTTTAAAGTGCTCCGGATTCGACAATTTTCAACCGATCGAGACGAAACCTTGGTTTATACGTGTATAAAATTTCAAAGCTCTAGCTCAACTCCTTCATACCCAACTCGCGTGCACAAAGTACCCTATCTCAAGCGGGACAGACAGACGGACGGACAGACGGACGGACAGACGAACAAGCTCAACCCTATATCCCCTCGTTTTCACGGGGGATAAATAATCTTACCTGCTGGGCAATCGACGGGTGCAATCACCCCACTTCCATTCTCAAGCGCATCACAATACCGTCCCGCGGGACAATTCTTGCACATATCCTGCTGTATCTCATCTTGGTAATACCCAGATGGACACGGAACAGGATCGGGCGTTCCCAATGGACAATGGTGGCCTAAAGTGCAGTTGTACTCTCCAGGGGTTGCGGTTTGCTGGCCTGGAGGACAATAATATCCAGGGGCGCACATGCCTGTTTCCACGGTGTCTGCGGGACCTTCGCAGTAATAACCGGCTGTGCAGTCGTTGCACCAGGTCAGGTTGGTGGCGCCCGATACGCTGGACATGGTGCCTGGGGAAACGAAAAAATGATATGATAAAAATCACCTGTTTTATGCAGTAATGGTGTCATAGTAAGAATATAATCATATGGAATCACATGGTCTTCTTTAAAAAAATATAATATCACACCAATGACTCAGACAATATAGCCATATTTCAACCATATATTTAATGCATGTAAATTGCTTTTCATTCGATTGCTCTACCAAACGGTTGTATATCAATGCATCAATTATGAATATTGTTTCGTGTTAACACACACCTGCCGGGCAAACAGTTGGCGTTCCAGATCCCTCCTCACAATAATGTCCCGGCGGACACACCCTATCAGCCGGATCCGGCTCCTCAGCACTTCCATTACAGAAATACCCTGGATCACACAATCCCGCTGGCGCCTCCAGGGTCCACTGATCACAATAGTACCCATAGCTGCAAGCCAATGGGAACGGCGTGCCCGGCGGGCAGTAGGTGCCCGGCCAGCAGCGCCCGCCCGTGTGGTTGGCATCGGGACAGGAACAGTCGACTAAATCGGTGGCGTTGTTGGTTAGTGAAGGTTCGGCCATCCAGGAACCGCCTGTGCAGAACCAACCGGCCGAGCAGTTGCCTGTTGGCAGGTGCTGGCCGTCCACTGTTGCGTAAAAAATAATATGATAGTAAATGATTTTGTGTTTTTGGATATCAAATGCAAAGCGTCTATATGACTTTAAAATGTTAAGAAAAAGGGAAAAATATTTTTGATTAGCCATAATATAGATAGCATAAACATATAATGCTTGTGGACCAAATAAACTCTAAAAAGGGGTCCTATTTGAATTTGCCACTTAGGGGAAATTGCGTTGGTGTGGGTCTGTATGTGTCCGTTAACTTTACATGTGTATATTAACATAAGCTGAAAATAATTTATTGATCAAATTTCGATCAAATATTAAGTAACTCACATTCACAGTATTCGCCAGGCGGACACATAAGACAATCCTCGGGTCCGTCCGAACCCAAATCCGGATTATACGATCCCTTCGGACACGGATACTCGAAGCCATGGCGCGTGGAGGTCGGACAGTAGTGGCCCTCTGGACAGATCTGAACTGAATAGTCAGTACTGTTTCGCATGCAGTAGTAGCCGGCTGGGCAGTCAAGGCACTCTGGCAGGGTCGTCACGTCGCTGTAATGAAATGTAAATGCAAGACGTGTTTTCAATAATTATCTGTTATGTTTGGATTGTACTGTCTTATAAATCATATGATGATACTCTTCGGCCTTTTAATAAGATGCAAACTAATAAGCTTTACCATTTCACTTTTTTTGGTTTCATATGAATTTATACGATTGTAAATTTATCATTTACAAAATAATATATTGATGTTTAGAATTGGAAGGAGTAGAAACTTTTAAAAATATACTCACGCGTATGAGCCGGGCTCACAACCAAGTGGGTTCGTTGTGCCTTCGGGACAATAATGGCCGACCCAGCATTCACCTCCTTCGCCTGTGTGTCCGCCAGTAGGTGTTGCCGTGTCCACGCCTAGATAGGAGGATCAAATGATGATTTAATTACAATATTCTTTCAAAATGATACATGTTCATCATAATTTACCTTAATCATAATTTATCACATAATTTTCAAATATGCGAAATGTTTGATCGATCAATTCGAGCGTTGGCCTGAAGTAACTGATATCATGAATAACCTCGGTTTTTTGCCAACAAGAAATGCGAGAGTATATTATCTATTCGATTCCTTGTATTTTAACATTTTGTCCTGAAAGAAATTCCTTATGAATTGAAAGTCATGTGCAATGGTACGCTACCTGTAACGCAGTAGTATCCCTCTGTGCAGTTTCCAGACGGTTCGCTCAGTGCCTGCGTCTGACAATAACTGCCACCATCGCACTGCGTACACTCGCTCTCATTCCTCAAGCCCAAGATAGGATTATACGTTCCTCTTGGACATGGCTGCAGATCAGCGCCCGTGTTCTGTGGGCAGTAGTAACCAGTGGGACACGGTTCGGCATCGTCACGGTTGACGCAATAGAAACCGGCGGGACAATCATAGCATATGGCGGCACCAGTGTGGTTGGTGTAGGTACCATTGGCGCAGAAGTTATGGTATGGTGAACCAGTTGGACAGTAGGAGCCAGCGGGGCAAATGTCACCGGTGATACCATCCATCGGTGTAGCAGAACTGGAGCCCAAGATACAGTAAAAGCCCTCGGTACAGTCACCGGTGACCGCATCCAAACCGGTCGAGTTGCAATATTTACCGGCGGTGCATGGCAGACACGCGGAATCGTTGGTCATGCGTGTGAATGGCTGGTAGGTTCCCGCATCACACGCTATGGGCCAGTGGCTACGCTCAGGGCAGAAATGACCCACGGGGCATTCATCGCCGTAGATTTGACCAACTGGCGTTTCCGATTGGGAACCATTGATGCAATAGAACCCAGCGAGACAGGAGCCATTAGGAGCGGAAAGACCCGATTGAGCGCAGAATTCACCAGCTGGACAAATAGTACATTCATCCAAAGCTGGTAGCTCATCACGATCTCCGAAAGTACCAATGGGACAGGGAACCGGATAGGATTCACCCTGGACGCAGTAATAACCTTGTGGACATCGGTCTCCACCTTCAGCTGAGAGGTCAGTCGGTGCCGGGGTCGTAGCTCCAAGGACGCAATAATAACCAGCGAAACATTGTCCTGTTGGTTCCGTGATATTATCAGCTTCGCAGTACCATCCAGGTGGACAGAATCTGCATTCGTCCACAGATTCCAAATGCGTCGCATTGCTGTAGGTGCCGATCGGACAGGGATTCGCGCGCATGGTTTCTGTTCCATTGGGACAGAAGAATCCCATTGGGCATTCCTTGGGTGTCACAACACCATGTGAAGGCGCTCCCATACCGCTTTGATCTTCAGCGATCGCTTCGTTGCGGTCACAGTAATAACCGCCGGGACATTCAATGCAATGGTCTTGTTCGGGATCTGGTTGGTAGTAGCCGGATTCGCATGCATGCTGCTGCGGGCTTCCTTGTGGACATTGGTGGCCTTCCAGACAGCGGTTGCCAGGGGGTTGAGCCACGGTTGAACCCTCTGGACAGAACCAGCCAGGATCACAAGGACCATCGGGTGTCGGGTTACCGTAACCAGCGCAGTACTGGCCGCCAGTGCAGTTTTGGCAGTTGGTTTCATTCCACTGCGCGAACATGTCATTGAACGAGCCGGGTTCACATGCATTTGGCGCAAAGCTGCCCTCAGGACAATAATGTCCCAGCGGACAGATATCACCCGTTGGATCATCCACCGGATTCGGCAATATTGTGCTTCCATTGCAGTAGTAACCTGCCATGCAAAGTCCACTTGGTGCATCCAATCCATCCGTTTGACAATAGGAACCAGCATCGCATTCAATAGGTTGCGAGGCACCAGCTGGGCAATAGGTTCCAGCGCGACAGTAGCCGCCCATGTTGAGGAAGGGGCATTGACAGTCTTCGGTGTAGTTGCCTTGGATTGTGGGCTGAGCGGCCCATGAACCCAATGTGCAGTACCAGCCGGGGTCGCAAGTACCGGCAGGCTCAGCGAGACCTGTTGATTATCAAACAAAGGGAAATTTAGTGGTATCATAGTAAGTCAATGTTGCCACGAAGGTTTATCTTGAATCCTTAAATATCCCAAACTGGGAGGAATATTTAGGAATAAAATGGATGAAATTAATCCCAATAATTTTGTTTTAGTACTCATAGTCTCACCCAGTTATCATTTTTTTATCATTGAGATTTCTTTAAAATATTGATTTCCAATATTTATTAACTCTTTGCGTTACTTGACTCAAAAATAGACAAATAATATATCATTGGAATTCTTACCTTCCGTTGGGCAATAGTGACCAGGCAAACACAGCTGGCAATCATTCTCGCTTTCTCCTCTGGTCTGATTATTAAACGTTCCATTGGCACACGGATACTGGTCCGCAAATTCAGTGTTGTTCGGACAGAAATGTCCCATGGGGCACTCGATGGTCTGATTGGCGCCCGCCGGGCAGTAGTAGCCAGGGGGACAAGCAAGGCACGCGGGTTGCAGGGCGATTGGGTTGTAGGTGCCGCCCAAGCAGTCGATGGGAGAGCTGGAGCCACGAGGGCAATAGGTGCCTGAAAAAGAAAATGGGTCATAATTACATTATAGGGTTTCTGTTTTCCTTTAAATATATTAATTCAATTTTCTAAAAGGCTGATGCTTTTTACAGAGACTTAAATTGAACTTGATCCTTCCGCTTCAAACATAAAAACGTTTTACGGCATAGCAACAAGAATATGATATTTCAAGAGACAATGTGTACACGCTTTTACAAGTATACAAGTATAAGCAGAATATTCCCAGAATCCAGGCCAAAACAGGTTTTTATCACAAATGGTTATTATAAAAGTAAATATGACACTCTTACCTGCTGGACATGGTCCTCCGGTGCTCGACACCTCGCTCGGATTAGACGCATTGGCCGATCCCACACAATAGTACCCTTCATCACATTGGTCCGTCGGATAACCCAATCCGGGCGTTTCACAATAATGTCCGGGCAAGCAATCCTGACACTCCGCCTCCACAACCAACATGGTATCATTGCTGAATGTCCCAGCTGGACAGGGTTCCGGAATAGCAGTCGTTGCGGCACAGTAATGGCCTTCTGGGCATGGTCCCGCGACACCGGGTCCCAAACCGTTAGGTGTAGGTGAATCCGAGCCCTCTGTGCAATAATACCCGGCATCACAGGTACCAGCGACACTGGTTGAATTCATTTCATCACAGTAATATCCACCATCGCATTGCGTGCAATTCTCCACTGCGTACATATTGGTGAACTGCCCATACGTTCCAACAGGACATGCTTGCCACACGTAACCAGTCCCTTCTGGGCAGTAATAGCCAATGGGACACGCCTGCTGTGGGAAGCCGGGGATACAATACTGACCAGGTGTACACAATGTGCAAAACTCCAATCCATTGGAATCACTGTATGAACCTGGTTCGCACTCAATGGGTGCCGCTGAGCCTTCGGTACAGTAATGATTGACAGGGCAGATATTGCCTGTTATGCCGTCGGTTGGGTTAGGAACTGTAGCGCTGCTGTTACAGTAGTAACGGGCTGAACAGTTGCCGTCCGGTTCTGCGTTGCCGTAACCCTCGCAGTATTGGCCGCCCAGGCACGGTTGGCATTGCGATTCGTCGATCAGGCCTGTGGGAAGGGATAAAATAAGTATAAGTGAAACGCCTTTTTTTCAGATCAGGTTTTATTGGGAAATAATAAGCCATTTCGATGAAAACATATTTTCGTAGATTTTAAAAATGAATAAATAAATAAGACTGCTTAACTTCTCTTTTTGATTTTCTTGTCCAGCCACACTCACTTTTTCAACGAGTTTACAATACATAACATTTAATCGACTAATAGGCAAGTTATAAACCTTAGTATTTCTTACATTTATTGTTTAAAGATTATGCAATGTCTTTCTATTTCAATATTTTTTTACCTGTGCTCGGATTGTACGTTCCAGGCGGGCAGGGCGATGGTTGACTCGACCCTTGCAGGCAGTAGCCTCCCTCTGAGCAGATATCACCCGTGGTGCCATCTGTCGGTGTCGGTGTAGATGAACCCGAGATGCAAAAGTAGCCTTCTTGGCAGGGACCGCGTGGGTCCGTCATACCCGCTGCAAAATTAAATCATAACAGTTACTTTAACCACTTACAAACCCCTTAAAAGTTAGTACCGGTATCTACTCATGATTTCTATTCTGTCCTTTTATGATTATGATATTAAAGCATTTCTTTACACGTATAGGCCTAGATATGTTTTCAATAGTCTTATCTTCATATCTGTTTCAAAGCAATATACATAACATACACTTCATATCATATACTATTTGATAACAGGCTAACAAGTTAAAAGGCAAAGAACAAAATTTAGCAGGGGACTTTGCTTAAATATTAGTATTTTTGTGGTCATCAATTCAAAATTGCAATAGCAAATTAACTGAATGAGAAAAAAATGGTATACTTACGGACATCACAGTACTGGCCAGGACTACATGGGAAGCACTCGGTCTCATTCTTCAGTTGCGTCACATTGTTGTAGGTCCCCGGTGGACATGGGTACTCAGTATCGAAACTAGTACCCTCAGGACAATAGTGACCCATAGGGCAAACAATTGGATTCTGGACGCCATGGGAACAGAATGTGTCGTTCTGGATTGTGCCGTCACAGTAGAAACCTTCTGGACAGGGTTCGCAAGTGTCCTAAAAAATACACATATATTTACACATAATGAAGTATTTTGTTTTAAAGAGCTTTCTCCTTTTATCGAAGGTATCAGAAGACGTTGGAGCCATATTTAACGTCACTAAGAATAATTGATAATTTAATAGCATGATCTTGTAGCTGTAGTCTGTATATCAAGTCCGTAAATCAATATGGAAATATCTTGATATTTTTACACTGTATTCGTTATGTAGGCCTATACATAATGTATATACATAACGTTATTGAAACATAGTCATCATAATAGAAACCGCTACTCTTTACAAACTCAGGTTAACCATTTTCAACTTAAACTCAAGCTAATAATGAGATTCTGGCGCCGCAAAATATTGCCTATCCAAATTGGTCCTGGAAACTGAGTTTAGCTATTACAGCTTAGATATAAAGCTTATAGCAATATTCGGTTGCAAAATCTTACCCGTCCGAATTGGTCCTGGAAAGTGCCCGACTCGCAGCTGACTTGCTCGGGGCTGCCGGGTGGACAATAATGCCCTGGCGTACAGATGTAGTCAATGGGCGAGCTCACATTTTGTCCGATTGGGCAGTAGTAGCCCGGGTCACAATCTCCGGTGGGCTCCCATAGACCAGGTGAGCCACAGAACATTCCTGAAACAAAGTACATGTATGCAAATAATGAATATGCATAAAAGACCGCCGCAACAAAATAGGCCCTATTTCCTTAATTTCTGTTAGCTTGACAAATATTCGATTATTTTTGAATCCGATGCTGTTACATATATCGGGGATTGTTTGCATTAATGTAGAGTTGAACATATTTCAATGTGCTTTTTTTATGAAGAGGTCTGACAAAGTTCAGATTTCAGCATTTGAAATCTAGAAGCGTGGTAAAACATTTCATTTTCATCACTTGGAGGCACTATATAAACCTCACCTGCGATACATGGCATGCAATCAGCAAACGTCGATGCCTGCGTGCCGTTATTATAATAACCCGATGGACATGGCTCAGGTACATAAGTTCCCGTGGGACAATAATGACCGATCGGGCATATGTCGCCGGTCACGCCATCTGTCGGGTTGGCGACGAGTGCACCCAAAGTGCAGAAATATCCTGCGCTGCAGTCAGCGGTTACTGCGCCCAGACCGGCGGTTTCACAGTAAGAACCTGTGGGAACAAAGTGGTTATTTGCGAACTGTTTTGCTTTTTAGTGATTTTATTTCTAATTCATTTGATTACTTATTCACATACTAAAAATGTTAAGAAAATACTATTAAATTCGAATTGTTATAAGCTTACTTTTACGATATTTTTAATTTTCCAGAATATGACGGATAAGCGGTTAAATCAATGGACGCGTACATGTAATATGTAAATTGTTTAACTTAGTTGATTTGTCGAAATGGAATATATCACATACATGTATTACAAATAAGACACATGCATTAATCAAGTACTTGAGCTGGTACTGACCTCCAGTACAGGGCACCGGTTGATGCGATCCCGACGGACAATACTCTCCCGGTTCACACTGTCCTCCCGTCGTATTCGTACCATCGCAATAACAACTCTCGCTCGCATTGCCATATTCATGCGGCCTTGCATCGAAAGCGCCGCGGCTACAGTACCAACCCGCATCACATGGTCCGGCCACAGCCGAAAGACCCACTGAGTCACAGAAGGAGCCGGGTGTACAAGGCAGGCATTCGTCGACTGTATTGGCGCCAGTGTTGGGGTTATAGTACCCGCGTGGACATGGGAAGTCTGTACCGGCACAGGTACCGGGCGGACAATAATGACCGGTCAAGCAGTCATTGCCGGCGAAATCTGTTGAATTCTCAGGACAGTAGAAGCCGACTGGGCATTCGGTGCATTCTGATTCTCCGGTGGATGGGTTGTATGTACCGCATGGACATCCCAATGGATATGAGGTCGCATTGGGACAGTAATGTCCCGCTGGACACGGTCCGCTTGTTGCGTCCACTGTGGGATTATTCGGACTACTCGCGCCTCGCAAGCAATAGAAACCGGCCCAGCATTCGCCACTTGGCTCCGTTAAACCGGTATCTCCGCAATAATGTCCAAAGCTACATTGCGTACAATCACCATCTGCTTGCAAGTGCGTGGCGTTACTGTATGTACCCTCGGGACATGGGACAGGGACGCTTGTTTGTTGTGGGCAGTAGTGGCCCTCGGGACAGGGTCCGGCGATGCCCAAAAACGACGAATCTGGGGTTGCTGTGTCTGAGCCGAGTTCGCAGTAATAACCGGCGTCACATGGGCCGGAAATCGCAGTCAAGTTGGTCTCGGAGCAGTAGAAGCCCGCTGTACATTGCGTGCACTGGTCTTCTCTTTCGAGGCCTGTGGAAATAAATAAGTTTGGGTTTTATTATCAGATTTATGCTTTTGCTTGCCATCAAATATATATTGAACTTTTGGATGATTTTTCTTTTCCATTGGTAATGGCAGTGTACAACCATCGTATCTGTGTGAAGTTGTCCAAAACTTTAACCGTTGTATCATAAAACAGTTACTTTTGACTTAAAATGTAATTTATCTACTTAGATAAGTGCATAAAAATAGGCTTTAAAAACTAAAAGCCACTAACCAGTCTGATCACTGTAGGTTCCAGTCGGACAACTCTGCCACACATAGCCGGTTCCTTCGGGACAATAATATCCCATGGGGCACGGTTCCGGCGTATCTCCCGTGACACAAAAATGTCCCGCAGTACAGTTATAGCATTCTTCAGTATGCGTCACTGTGGTATAAGTACCATCGGGGCAAGGGATTGGACTGGGCGTGCCCGTTGGGCAGTAGTGGGCGCGAGTACAGGGGTCGCCTGTGACGCCACCGTCTTGGGGCGTGGCGGAGGAGGCGTTGCCACTGCAGTAGTATCTGTTTGGAATAAAGTGAAAGTATGATCGATGCATTATTTAGTTGATAGTATGATTAATTATTGCTTTTAAAAAAATACATTGTACTTTTATATGATTGATTATTGACCAGTAGAATAAAATAGGTTTACCATGTGTAGATGTACAAGTGCAATGTATACACATTTACGTGCTTTACTGGCTATTTAATTCTTTAAATATTATGTAGCAGTGAATACATATTGTTTATATATATATTTTTTTACAAAGACATTCTCCGGAAAATAATTCTCACATGAAAGGTAAAATATTTACACCATCATGTCATCACAATCACCGTGGTTGAGTTTTGAATTTATTATATTTAGGAAAATATTTATAAATAATATCCATAACTTACCCTGCATCGCATTCTCCCGACGGCTGCGTGAGCCCAGTTCCATTACAATAGGATCCACCCGTACACGGCTGGCATTCACTGACTTCCGCCAATCCAGTACTGTCTGACCATGTGCCCGCCGGGCAGGGCACCGGAGCGGGAGTACCCGTCGGGCAGTAGTTGCCTTCGGGGCACATGTC
This sequence comes from Hydroides elegans, assembly GCA_001703475.1. Classification (NCBI taxonomy): domain Eukaryota; kingdom Metazoa; phylum Annelida; class Polychaeta; order Sabellida; family Serpulidae; genus Hydroides; species Hydroides elegans. Next base: position 2,347 of record LQRL01065398.1, on the reverse strand, counting down.
ACCGGTTATGCCGTCGAGTGGAGTTGCGGTAGCGGAACCTGTGTAAAGGTCACAATTATTATGTTCCATAAGGTCATTTTGAATGGGCGTATTATCATCCAGAAAAATTTTTTTTTTTTGAATAATCTTCCCAGTGACTTTTGCAAAATTCTCAAATCTCAATAAAGGATAACGTAACAAAAGATATTGTTTTCCTATCGAAATCGATGTCGCGTTTTGTCTTTCGGTAAAAGTCGGACTATATCCAAAGTAAACGGGATATTTGATCAAAATTATGATCAAATGGTTTTGTTCCTAAGCCTCTTACCCCTTGCACAGTACATACCTGATATACACCAGAATCCCTCCGTGCAATCGCCATCCACCATGGTATTGGCCACACCCGCACAGAACTTGCCCGCATCACAGGGCGTACACTCGTCTTCCGCCTCGAGTTGTGTGCCCGGGTTATAGGTGCCCGCCGGGCATGCGTGTTGGGTTGAGTACTCGGTTCCGTTGGTGCAGTAGTAGCCCATGGGGCATGGGTACGGCGTGTAGTCGGTGACGGGGCGGTCGGCGTAGTCGCAGTAGAAACCTATGGGAGAATGGGTTGGAAAAAGGTGTTGTTTATCAAAATTTAGTTTGTTTCTGCTTGATAAATGGATCCCTTATCTTAACTAGAAGGTCAGTGACCTTGGATCCCCCGTGAACTTCAACAATTCGTGGATGTAGGATGGTCAGTTTTTACAATAATTAACTTTGGAAATAACGAACTATTTTGCGAATAAACAAGATCTTGTGATGAAAGAAAAACAGAGTAACATCTTGCATCATCACTTACTTCTTTCTGAAGACATCTCTAGGACTGACGAGACCAGTTGGAAAAACGAGGCCAGCGAAACAAATATATAATTTAACTTAAATTTAAAATCACACGCAAAATGTTTTTGGAGGGCAGCTGACGAGACAAGGAAGAAAGAATATAATTTAACTTATCTAAAAATAATATGCTTATATAAGCATGTTTGTTTATATAAGCAATATGTAACTACATACCACCTTAAGTACATACCAGCTTATATAAGTACATACCACGTGCTTAAATGATAATATATCTTATATTATCAGGCACATTTCCTCATCTTTTTGCTACTTTTTAAAGTGCTCCAAAATCAAACAATTTTCAACCGATTGAGATGACACCATGACGAGGCACGACTTTAGGCCCTGGTTTATATGTGTATTAAATTAAAAATCTCTCACTCAATTCCTTCATACCAAACTCGCGTGCACAAAGTACTTAACATCGGGTGAAAATGTTTTAATCGACAATTTTGAAAGTGTTCCAGAATCGACAATTTTCAACCGATCCAGATAAAACCTTGACGAGGCACGAATTCAGACCTTGGTTTATGCATGTATAAAATTTGAAAGGTCTAGCTCAATTGCTTCAGACCAAACTCGCCTGCACAAAGTGCTTTGAATCCGAAAAAAAAACAAAGTTTAAAATCGACAATTTTTAAAGTGCTCCAGAATCGACAATTTTCAACCGATCGAGATAAAACCTTGACGAGGCACGACTTCAGACCTTGGTTTATACGTGTATGAAATTTGAAAGCTCTAGCTCGACTCCTTCATACCAAACTCGCGTGCACAAAGTACCCTATATCAAGCGGGACAGACAGACAGACGGACAGACGGACAGACAGACAAGCCCAACCCTATATCCCCTCGTTTTCACGGGGGATAATTATTTAGTGTCTTTACGCGAATTTATCAGAACCTAATTCAATGGATCGCTGTAAATCTTAATTCCTTTAATTTCCTCATAGGACGTATCCGAAATAACATTCACTCTGTAGGGTACACCAATTTCGTGTGTAGTTACATTAGCACTTTCTTTTGCGACGAACGGATATATTTGAAGCTTAACTAATAAACTACTCATCAACCGCTATACCAAATACCAAATGACCTAAAGAATACCTCCAGTTACACAAGGCATCCCTTCTATATACGAGAGTAGTGGGTAACAGGATGAAAGTTTACCTTCGTTGCATGTCTTGCATTCGCCCTGTGCAGTCTCGTCCTGGTATGTTCCAGCCGGGCAGTACGTCATGTTGTGACTGCCACGTTCACAGTAATAGCCGGGTTCACATTCGAATGGATTGGGACTGCTCTGACCCGTCGGGCAATAGTAGCCTAAAATCGGGAACAACAAAACAATATTAGGAAAGAAAACAGTTAACCCAAAATCAAATACATGTATTTAAACCATGATTGTGACGTCATCCAATAGATTTCCTTTGATCTTCGCGGGAATTATCACCCACGAAACGCCCGCGTTTTCATCAATAATTCCCGGTTT
>LQRL01065389.1:0-17106 GCA_001703475.1 Hydroides elegans | reverse complement strand
TTATTATATTTCTATAATCTAAAACTGATATATTTAAATCATAAATGACAAAAATGTATTTTAAAGCATATTACAATACATCTCAACTAAAACACTTACATCAAAACTGTGTTATTACAACCATTTCCAGGTACACATCTTTTTATGTGACGTTGCTATGGTAAAAACACAACTACACAAAACCTTGATAAAGACAGTGTTAGACGTGAATTTTATGAACATTTTAAAAACAATTAGTTTTATAGTGTAAAAGGAGTTTATTAACAGTGAAAATATGGAAAAACAATGTGTAAATATATAAAGACAATATAGTAACATTTTTTTTATGTTTTAGCAGTGATAAAAAAGGATTTTTAGGTTTATAATAGTCGCTTTCGAATAGGAATAATATGATTCAGTTGAATATCTATCATTTTCGCCAAAAATGTATGTATATGATATTTATATGAATAATAATTCAGATTTTAGAATGAAAATGGGCGGGCAATTTAAATAACGTCAGAAAAATGACGTCCCTAAAACATTCATACATGACGAAATTCGGACCACTTTAGGACGTCACATTTTAGGTCTTAGCGGACGTCTTTCACTTAACGTCCTCTCGGTGTCAGATATGGACCTCGAAACAACGTCTAGAAAATTACGTCAGGCAAACTTTCACCTGGGCTCAATGTAGGATCATGAAAGGACGTGCGTAAAAGACGTCTTGCGGACGGGAATAGGACCAACCTTTGCCGAGTGGGAAATAATGATATTTTTCATTTTCGAAATGTTGTATTAAACAAACTACATAATTCGCCAATGATATAGAAAAAACATTCAGTTTTCTATTCTACCTTCAATAATAAACTATTTGAATATGAAATCATTTATTTAAGTCAAAAGGCAATAAAATACATTCGGAGATATTTCTTTTCATTTATTGCTGATGCAAGTTTTACATGTTTTAATCGCATTAAACGTATGTCCAGTTTCTCTGATACACACGGTGAATCGGTTTCTGTTTTAAAGCTTTATTTTCCCTGGAAAATTTAAAACAATTCCATCATAAAATATAAAAAAAAATGTTTCAGCATTGATGCAAATGAGATCAATCACATGATTCGTTTCACTATATTTTCTGCACGCTGTGATATACTTAAATTAGAATATACAACGAATTAGATGAATACGGTTGTGTAGTTTGGAATGTATAAAAAATATAAACTTGTGGGAATTATCAATCGAATTCAATTTTACATTTCGAAGGCGTGTCCAAATTTCTATGAATTTAAAGAACTGAAAAATGATAAATTACTTATTACTACCATCGTAGTCGTCAGGACTTCAATGCACGAGATCATGTAGAGGCCCTAGAACTTAACCTTTTGTTTATGTTCAAAAATGAAGATAAACTCGATGTTGTAAATGACTGGGAATTCAGGCCAGTCAATGCCAATGAATGTGACTTTGCGTTGGTCCCAAATGGCTTCCGTTATGATAATCTAGAAATGTACATATTTTAATGGCATATTCTCCAGAACAAACATAGAATACAATAGGATGAAGTATCAAAATACAGCTTTGCAATTTTGAAGTGTGTGAACCTAAGGGCATTTTAGAGATAATAAACAAAACTCTCGCGTTTGTTTAAATTTCCTATTTAGATTATTTTCCTAGATATATTCTCTATACCAATATGCACATTTTATACATAAATATTTATATATAAAACGTTGTTAATTCGGGTGCTGCCTACCTCTCTGTAGATTGGCCCATTGAATATAATGGTTATCTGTGTAGCTCCTCTCACGTAGAAAGTCATTGTACGTACAGTAACGTACCACGGACCAAGTGTGTTGCTTACATACTGGCTCATAGGGGTGCTAGATTGGGTATCAGTAGAATATTCATACCCGTCTGAACTAGAGCTGAAGTAATCAAACATTTCAATTTTGTATGTTGCGTAGCCAGAGAAGAATGGCATCCAGTATTTTGTTGCTCCATTTGGTTTATTACATGGATATTGTGCGTCTTGTAGAGCACAATACGGATGGCCTACAGATGCCCATTTAGTGAGGGTCAACTGGTCACGGGTGAATCATCCAAAGTTGTAGGGTTGATAGCCCTCAGGACACTGTATCCTGAAATAAATGTGTAGCTAGATGAAGAAAGTATATATATTGTAAGCCAACATTTCAAATGGTGATGATGTAAAATTGTTAATACTCTGATGAATACAGTATTGGCTTTAGTCCCCTTTACATGTTTGCAACTGTTTGTTATTTGATTCTGCTATTTGGCTCTTTCAATCTTGAAAAGCATAGCATGCCAAGATATATTTATAATCAGATTTTGCATTGTTCAGCACAACTCATTAGCCTGTGATGAATGTCAATCAATTATTTTTAACATCTCAATCGATGGGGATGTTTAACAATAATAGTGTTCAGATGCTCAAAATGAGTAACATGCTCACAGATATTTGTCATTTTTGTCGCAAAAATATATCAAGAGTACCCAAAACCAATTTTAAGAGGTGCGTTTAAAATAACGCATATTGATGAGAAAAAAAATCGTTTGCATTTTCAAGGGACTAATTATGTCTTAAAATAACAACGTTATTCTTTTTTGCCAGCAAAGAGACTCAAAAATCATTGCCAACAATATGTTTCCAGTAACAAACAAAAAATACTCCCCAATGTTGACTGTTCCCATGAGAGTTCCATAAAACTCGTATACCTTTTATTCAAACCTTGTTTTCACCCAAAAGAATTAAAACATTTCAAGTTATTGAACCTAATTTGTGCTATCATATGAATTAAATAATTATACAATTTATCATGTTATTTGAAAAAAAACAGCAAGAACATTTTCCCAGCAGAAAATATATTTTTAAGAATAAATAGGTAGTCCTGCAATATCATTATTTTGTTTTGTTTCATTAGATGAAAAATTAAACACTTTGTATTCATCTTACATGTTTAGACGTTGCTAATCTTTGTTTTATGAACCTTTATATTACCGATTTACAAGCTCTATGCATTTTAACATGTCACCATAATGGTGAAAAATTCAGCTTCTGTGCTAAATTTGGATACTTAAGCATTTCATCAAATACATTGAATGCCATGTGTTTCACATCGAACGTTCTCTATTTGGTAAAACAATGTATGACGAGTATCGATGTTTTCGATGTTTTGCATCATTTTTTTTTTACACGAAAACAAATCGTTGTGCTAAGCAGTGATAAAATGATAAGCATGATAAAGAGACAGTGACCTTACTAGCAATATCTCAACATTCGAAACTAATTGATTATTTGTGGCATGTAGTAATGAAAACAACAGGGAATGCAAGCTATTTAAATATACCCTAAGACCTTACCAAGATGCTCACACGTACACTCAATACGAAATGTGACATTACAATAGACAGAGTCAGTGGAATTAGATAGAGATAAGAAGTCGCTGCATATATTACTAATTGGTAAGCTTATTTCTCATTAAAAATTGAAGATCATTTGATATCTATTATATCATGTTACTACCTCTCCACTATATTTTCTTATCGCATAATATCATTCATATCACTATATGCTTAATAAAAAGTAAGTTGTACACTATAGTTATCAGGAAAAATAACTTAAATAATCATATATGGCATAAGCTTGCATGTCATATATAATTATATATAAGATTATAATAAAATACCACAGCGTTTTTGAATGTTTATTGAGATACTTTATACAATACCAGATGCAAAGTTATTAAAATGGCATCATAACTTATAACTACTGGCTTATAATTAATCAATAAACATAATTTATCTGGTTAAAACTTATAAAGCAAATATCCAGAAAATGATGTCGTTCTATCAAGCTCTTCATACACTCGATTGTTAAACATGTTCTTTATCCACGCTCTCTGACCCCCATTACATTGAACAACGGTTGAAATAGCCGCTTGATTTCCGTGATTCTCATCCGCTGACCCTTCTGTTTTAAGAACTATTGTACTTTCTATATAGATACCAGGGGAACATTGATAGCCAGCTTTACTATAGCAACTTACTGAAAACCAATAGATGCCAGAATACGGACAAATAAAGATGTTTGTGTCTAAATCGAAAAATCCACCGAAGTTTGAAGCAACATCATCAAATATTACAACGTCGTTTTCACTGTAAGTTCTCTCTGCAATTGTATATGCCGAAAAACCGACTACCTCAGTTGACTCACCTGTTCATTAGATGAAAATACCGTTATTGTGCAAAAATAAATTTATATTAATAGTGCTGAGAAGACAACAGCAGGAACATACATCCAAATGTTGCTCATAAATACATCGCGAGTTTTCTAGCTATATCCTGCATGTTTACTTTAGAACTTAGATTTATTATAACTGTAACATGTTTGCAATGTACATTTGGCAAAGCTATTAGTGTTTTAAATGCTTCATGTAATCCTTTATATACATTTTGTAGTCAACGAAAGAATGTATGGTTTATTCGTATGTTCTTAAACATCCATGCTAGTCTTTGAGTTTAAAAATGTATCGTGTTTGCTAAATGATTTGCTGAGAAAAAATCAATACAAGCAATACCTGGCTGACACATAAAGTAAACATGAAGGTAACTGACATCACCGCCAATCGTACATGCTTCGAGAAAAGAAGCACCACGAAACAAGTAGTCGCACTGAGTTTGATTGTTACACGTAGCTTTCAGTTCTACCCACTCCAATTCGTCATTGTTTTCCATGTTTTCCACACAATCAACTAGCAACAAATAAGTAATATTTAGTCAGTCACATTCTAACATACAAGTTGTTTCACACAGAATTACTAGGATTACATCTGATGTGCTAGTATTGATAATTTCCTTTGATTATGGGGAGGGGATAATGAAAGAGGATTCAATATATATGTATCAAGATGTATATATTTTAATTACAATTTGGATATTACAAAAACACACGTGGATGTGGTGTGCAGCATTCCCCCTCACATGTTCTGAAATATTCGCCATAGTTTGCTTTTGTGATCACAATAGTATCGTTCCCACCGCAACTAATGCTCACATTTTGTGACTGACACGCGAACGATGTCAATTGGTCTGAAAAAATAACAAATCATGCTATTCATATATGGTTATTGGTCACCGCTCATTTGCTTAATCTTGAACTCGAATACTGATGTATACATATAACAATCATTATTATTTTATCGTTTACTTATATTTTTGCAATCGGTAGAACTTTAGTATTAGTCTTGTATTGAATCAGTCGGTTTATTCATACTTTTGTATGAATCGTTCATATAAAAAAGGGCACCCAACGACATATTTTTCAAAAAGTTGTAAAATCAACTTAAAACAATATTAAAATTACGAAGAACAATCATATAATGTTTTTTGAACATTTAAGTTTTGCAAAAAAGGTGTTCCTTTTTTCCAAGCCAGCTTGGCTGATTCTCCCTTTCTAGCTAGCTTGGAACAGAAAAGGAACACCTTTTGTGAAAATTGAAATGTTTAATATAACCAAGTTACAGATTCAATCTTGCAAATTACAGTTTATTAGGCAATTGCAAGCAAAGTTGATAAATTTTTTAATAAACTTTTCTCCCTTCTTTATGTGAAAATTAAAAAATAATCTAAACAGAGGTTCCTAAAACTGCTCAAATCTCCAAGCCAGAATGAATTTTCTCAAAATCTCCAAGCCAGCTGAAAATTGGTGGGGAAAACCTTTTTGGGGGACAGCTCGTGAGGTGCTCTTCATAGAATAATATAAACATACATGGTTGTGGGTTCATTTCTTCAATTTCGCCCGGAATGACGTTTTTCTCCAGCTTCAAGAAGTGAAATACTTCGTCGAGGACATTTTCCTTGATACTTTCTTCTAGTTCTTTCTTAAGTTCTTCTTTCCAAAGTTGAAGATCTTTGCAACGACAGTTGGACTCCTAAAACACATTTCTGTATTGTAAAACGAATAAATACACTGAGACGAATAGAAATATGTCATAGAAACTAATAAGTAAAACTGATATGTAAAAATAATAGGTATGTCTTGAATACTCAAACTTACGTTTTCGGATCGGTTCGCTGTAATCGGCGACGAAAAGCATAAAATCAGAAGAATTGCGTTTAAATACATTTTGATTTTTGACACTTCAAATTCAACTCTCACAAATGCAATGTCACTGAACTGTCAAATGCCTTGATTGTAACTCTTATAATTATCAGCTATTCTATCTCACGAGACCATGTAACGCGATGCGATACATGTGATACATTCTCATAATTATTATGATAAATGCAAAAAAAATCATTTATCTAAGTGTACTCATAATTGATAATGTTGACACCCCGAAGAGTGCCAGCTCTAACAAATATCATTCAAATAGAGAAGTGTCTAATTCGCTGATTTACAAATTCAATACTGCTATATCGTTTGTTTTTCAACAATCCTTTTTAAAACCTTGCCTTATTATTAGATTTGTTTAGCCACATACTGTAAGATTGCATTTATGTTATTACAACACCCATTAAATGAATAATAGCGAATATATGTCGTCATTAAAGCCGGTCTGTGTTATTCCATTAACGTTATATATACATAACCAGGTCAACTTGAAATATTTTTAACAAGTTATGTGTATGAGAATATTTTGACTTTTTTTTAAAGCCATGGCTTTGTCTGTGCAATATTCTAATGATAAAGCTAAAACAACTTGTTACTTGTTTTTATGAAAAAGAAAAGTTTAGTTATTTCAGCAAAATACGTCTACGCCTCGATTTATAATTGAAATTTATCTATAACAAACACACTGAAGAAGTAAAAAAAAGAAAGAGAACCTAAAAAATGGTGATAAAGAAAATGCGTAAAAACAGTACTCAAAAACAGTATATCAAACAGTGCTATTATAATACTTATCGTTTTACCTGTTCATCCTTCGGTAATTGTGCTTATATGTTTTGGTAAGACTATTGGACCCCGTTGTATATAAATCGTTTAAAACATCAATAATATATAGCATATTCCTACAAACCACTTACGCAGAGACAGACAAATCAGACAAACAATACGTATTATCATTTGTGTTGGCATCGTTCCTTACCAAATGATCACCAGTAAACTTTCATAATGATCAATCTAAATATAATGTATATGGTCAAAAGCACAGAATAATGACACTGTAGATCTAAAATAAATCTAAAATAATTGGAACACCACCTATACAAACCAGGTTTCCTACATATTGAGTTATCGGTTTATAGGTTTTTATCAAATTTGATATTTTGATATATATTCCTAAATTATAAGAATTCACCAGTATATAATGATCGATTCTTGAATTGTTTTTCTATATAACAGGTTGAATGTAAGTATGAGTATATTGACAAGATTTGTATTGTATGTTAACATATCATCATATAAAATACATAATATATTATGATAATATTTTGACACATGTAGAACACCTTTTGGCTTCACATGATGTACTACGGAGAAAAGTATTTGATTTTGGTTACACATGTCTAGTAATATTCCATTATATACATCACTGTGGTTATTCTAAGCTTCTCTTATCTTGTTTTTGCTCTAACAAGAATTTGTTATCGGCATTCAAACATCTGACTACAGTATGTACTGTATGTATCTTATGTGTAGCTTTCAAGTTGTCTTTATATGTTACATGTAAGCTGTGATAAATATACGAAAAATCATAAAGTGTATTTTATTGAATCATCAAAATGTGGGCGAGGGGTTAGGGTTACCGAATTAGCAATTTTAGGTCGCGTACTTCAAGCATCAAAACACAATTTAGTAAGTAAAAAATGCAATTATTAAGCATGTCATAGTGCGATTATATCAATTTAATTCACACTAGTGACGTCATTCTATTGTATTCATCGTCCATTATTTTATAAGAATGGACAGTTAGGAGTACATTATTTTGAGATAATAGACAGCTTGTCAATATCTAAAATATTGAACTCATATCAACCATTCATTGACAATAATGATACCGACGAAGAAATATATATCCAATGTTTAATTGTTTCACTATATGAAACCTTTTTAGTTTATTTTTTTGTTTTATTTCGTGTTTTTTTTCATAAAAAATAACTCTTGATTGCAAAACTTCGGATTCTATCCTGCAAAGGATAAATCAGACTTTAGTTAATAATTATCTAATAACTATATTCATTATGTTTTCGATCTTTTTAGAGAAATTTATTTTTCAGAACTAATAATGTTGTATTTATCCATATCAAGATCAATATTAGTTATGTCTTTTTGATTTAATAATATTGACACATCTTAAACTCCGCCCCAATACTGAATGAAGGGTTTCATACAACAATGTTTTGAATGATAATAGATTTTTACACGCTGCTTTACGGAATATATCAAACTGTAGCGTGATGATGTATCCAGATAACTGAAATGGTCTTTCAAAGCCTTTTCAATACATGAACATATATTGATACACTCTCTGAAAGTTTTTTTAAATCAAAATAACGTTTCAACCGATTCAAAATAAGTCAATACTCGTTTCCTTCTTTTTCCACATTATACACTGTTGTACATGGCCCTTTAATGCCGTTTATGTAAGACCGCCCCTTCACATCGATATTTAAATATTGATAAATCGCCTTCCCCCTATGCAAATACATGCGGTATAAATGAAGTCTATTTCTAAGAATTCTATTGCCACCAAACATTTTGATAAGTTGAAACTTCGGGCTTCAATGTATATGTATAATCTAAAAAGTGACCTGAATGCTTTTTTGTTATAATAGAGCCTTATAAGGCATGCGAAATACTGAAGCATTTGAATGGCCTTTACATTTAATAGGACAGTCTAAAGAATTGTATCTTTTTAGTGAAAATTAAGTCGGATAATGTGCTCAGAGAGCCCATTTTAAGGAATATGGGACAGTTTTCTCGGCTGCACCTCGAAACTGTCCCATATTCCTTATAATGGACTCTCTTCTCACGTTATCCTATACATATATATGAAGTAAAAATCGAGAATAGGAATTGGTTCTATAATACGCTTATATACAGTTCACCTTCATTCACACTCCTTACCCAAACGCGGTCACATGCCTTGCATTCGACAAGAGTAGACGTAGATGATTGATTACAGTGACCTTCGCTATTTCCCCCATGCTTTTTGAGAGTAATCGTAGATGCCACACATGTACAGTTGTACATGGATATCCAACTTTGCTAAGGCAGCTAACGGAAAACCAATAAATGCACGATATGGGCAGAAACAAATGTTAGCTTGCAATTAAAAGAAGTCACCAAAGTTTGAAGTTAAACTGTCAAGAAGCTATGACAAGTTGACCATTGCTATAAACACTCTCCTCTACGCTATATGTAGAAAAAAATCCAACGGCTACGGAAAGAATAACAAAAGCAATAAAAATCACTATTTGGTATGGTTTATCCATGACTTCATATCAATGTAATGTGACAAAAGGGATTAAATTGCATATTTCAATACTGTGAGTTATGAATGCTTAATAGTTATTATGTAAATATCACCTTATAAGCTGTTTCCCACAAAATGTATTCCCAATTTCCAGCTGGCTTGGATAACTTGGATTCGATAAGTTCGATGAACATTTTTTAAAATCATTTCTAGATTTTTGCAATAAGTACTGAGAAAATTCTTTTATGGAATCTTGCTGGCAATTGTACAATATACTGTTATTTGCAATACATGCCAGAAACTTAAGTTTGATACGTTATTCGTGAATGTTCCGAAAAGGTTTTCCTTTTCTCTTCAAAGCTGGCTAGAAAAGGGGAAACTACCCACCTAGCTTGGAAAAAAGGGGACTTTTTTGCAAATGCCTAACCAGTATTTTGTTGTTGTTCGTAAATGTTATGTTGTTTTAAGGTTATTTATCATTTCGGAAAAGGGCGTCATGTGATGCGACAGTTTTACTGAAGCAAAGCTAAAAAACGTAAGGGAAATCACACCTGGTTCACACATAAAATATACATGTAGATAACTAACATCGCCAGACACTGTACATTCTTCTAGAAAGGAGGCTTCATGAAAAAAGGTAGTCGCATTGAGTTTTATCATCAAATGTGGCTTTTTAGTCAATTCAAATGTATAATTGTTCTCTATATTCTCTACGCAATCATCTTAGGACGGAAAGTTGGAAAATGGCTATACAGTAATATTCCCTGGTAACGAAAAAAAACAATAAACAAGGAGTAGGAGTTATTTTCAAAGATGATATTGCGAAATCTTAAATAGAATTTTGGCCTATTTCAGACGGATGTATTTTGATCAAATTAGAATGAAACCCCTTCAATTTATCGATCATTCAGATTTACGCCTCAACCCAAGAAGGATATTGAAAAGGGCAAAGTATTGTAACATCAGACGAGGTTTTGATTGTCATGGGATATTTGAAGGCCAAAGTCGGGGACAAACCAATTCCGTGAGAAATGGGACGATTTGGTCTAGGTAATCAGAACGCGAGAGGTCAACGTCTGAAATACATAGGTATGGAAAACCGACTCGTAATCGCAAAGACACTCTTCCAGCAAAGCGACAGAAGAACTTACATAAGGAAGAGCCCTGGAGATATGTATAAAAATCAAATAGACTTCATTCTGATACGAAACAGATTTGAAATCGCAGTTAAACAGAAAAAAACAGGTGCCGACATAGGATATGTTCATGTACCTGTCACATGCAAACTGCAAATCAAAATAAAAAGGCCAAGAAAATCTGCTTTGAGGCACCGTGACCTGCCCAAATTACGAGAAGAACAAACAATAATTAGATACAATCTCAAAACCAAAACTAAAATGATGCTCTAGAGAATGAAGAGTTGGAACAATAACCGAAAGAGATCATGAAAGAGGAATCGATTCATTTAAAAGAAAGTGTAAAAGCTGGAACTGAAGAATGCCTTCACCCTCCCCCCTAAAAAAGAAAATAAATAAAAGCGTAGATGACAGAAGAAATTCTTTTAAAAAAAAGGATAGGAAAAAAAGAAAAATCTACATAAAATATGCAGGGCCAAGAGAGACTGGATAAGCGAGAACTGTGCATAAATTTAAGAGCTTGAAGTACAGCCTAAAACGAGAGAAATGTATCAAAAAGTGAACGATGTCACCGAGACAGACATTAGACGAGCTGGAAACAGCTGCATCATGAGCAAAGATGGAAGTGTATTATTCAACCAGCAGGAAATCCAAGACCGACGGAAAGAGTACATAATGTAATAGTTTGCAGATGATAGAGGAGAGATTCCGCAATGAAAAACACAGCGGCCAACGTTATGCTTAGTGAAGAAGTCAGAAAAGCTAAAATTCCTTATGACCTGGCAAGGCTCTTGGAGACGATGAAATATCGACTAAATTAATATATAGTAAAGCATCAGACAAATTAAATTTCCCTCCTAAGCATTGCATATCATTTTTTTGTGGATTTCAGACCATAACTATAGGCCTACCTGTTATAACATCGATTCAAATGTGTAGGGTAAAAACGTCTGGAAATACGTGCCGAAGAAAATCACAACGCGCTCGTCCGACTAGAGGCAGGTTTGTATATGGTAGGCTCTTTATAATTCGGCTGCCTATGAAATAGCTATTGCATGACCTTAATAACAATAGTTGTAATAGTTTAATCTGTGGTATTTTCTAGCATAAATTTATATAGAATTTCAGTTAATGTATACATTCATCTGGTGAATTGGCGTATTTTATATCAGCTGAAACGGTCTAGGCGATGTTTAAATGCGCTTTTTCTTCCCTACATATTTGGATCGTTTATTATCAATTGATATTTAAAGCACACAACGTAGTTTTTATTAAACTTATGTTTAATCAAATTTATAAATTCTATTATTTGTAATCTGTAATCAATTATTATATTTTCTAATTACTTTACACTGTGCTATATTGGGCTCTGCACGGAAGGGAAATTGACTTAGAGCATGGATTCATTTTCGTTTTAAAACGCAGCTTTATTCGTGCTTTCCTTAGCGATTCCTTACGAAAAACTCATATATGCTTGGTTTATGTGAAAAGGCTTGCGTTCTTTAGTTTTCAATAAGGAATATAGATCGAAAGTTACAAAAAAGCTGCGCTTTTTTCTCAAAAGTGATAATGTCCTTAGAATGAGGGCACTCAGCGTTTTATTCGGACAAATGTTTATTCTTGTAACAGCTCTTCATTGCTGCAACTTTTCAGAACAGTACAAAGATATTTGTTCGAAACTATCATTTTTTATTCTTGTGGGAGATTTTATATTTTATTGCAGTAGCTTTTTTTTAGTTTCTTGCTTGCAATTTCAGAATAAACATTGTGACGTAAATCAGCGTATTAAACGTATTTCAAAGATATCTGATGACCTGCCGCTATAAAATTTATTGAGATCGTTTTTGAAAATAAAGAGTTGAGTGCCTCTCTTAGAACACATTTATGTAGTCAATATTGTATGCTATGTTATCCTAATCGAAGGACTTGATTACATAAATCATGCAGTTCGCCAGTAGTTTTTTTCCATTGTTATTATCGTTCAATAAATCAAATGGAGCGATTATTATAATGCAATCAAGGCACAACTTTTTGTCATCACCGTGGCTTGACTTCGACGTTTTTCGGTTGTTATAGAATCTTTTATCAAAGAAAAACACCAGGTACGCGTTTAAAACTAGAGTTAAATTGTCTTTTATTTTGGTTTTAGACGAAGCTCGGGCATCCGCATTTACCGCTGTATCCAAGCTAAACCGCTATTATGACAGTGAAATAGTTGTTTTTGAATGGGTAAAGGTGAACGTTGGCGATGATTATAACCGAACCACGGGGATCTACGTATGTCCTCAACACGGCATCTACATGTTCTCTACTACTCTTATTAACATAAATGAAGATTCTATTTATGCTTATCTAACTCATGAAGATCGATTCATTGCTACACTCTATGGGGATAGTTATGAGTCTCTTGAAAACAGGCAAACGTCTATTTCTATGGTTATCGAATGTGGCGTGGGGGAAGAGGTCTATGTTTTCGGTCTGTGGGCTTCTACTGCTGGGGTGGATGATTATAATATCTTCTCTGGTGTTTATGTCGGGCCTGTGTAGCTATTGCTAAAGGGACTTTTAAAGCATGTTTAACCTGACTTTGATATAGGTGTAAAAATCTAATCCGGTAAACAAAAATGATCCATCATGACAAATTCTACATCCAAATGATCAGTCTACCATGTTTCGGTTAATAAAATCACTTGACATTTTATCGACTTTTATTTATAACATAATATGTCATGGTGACCATAGTTACATTTATTTATCAATTGGAAGATATATAATGATTATTAGATAATGCATATTTATATCTTGATTCATGAAGTCAATCAATAGATTTCATATAAAAACGTAAAATACACCTGAAATTGAAATCAGGTGAATTTAAGAATTGAAAACTAAAAAAAAAAACACATATTGTGATATTTCAAATACAATTTGATAATCAGACAAATTCGTCCCAAATTCGTCGATTAATGCATTTATTTTACGACGGATAGTTAACCAGAAAATAAAGCTATTGTTGAACAGATGCTAAAGATATTGTTAAACAGATGATTTAGTACATTGCAGAGTATTCAATGCCCAGAGGTCGTGGCGCAGCTTTTTATTTAAAAGACGGCAATTGAAATGAATAAAAGAAGTATAGTGCCTTTATTTGTGTCGTCATATTTCATGGCAATCATTTAACCATATGGTGTTGTGATATTTTAGTATCCTCCTACTTGGAACGGCATATTTCAATCATTTGGAGTTGCACATTTTAAAAAAAGCTTCCCTCACTATTTGATTTATTTATTGTTATTCGAATTCTACAATTTAACGTTATGATAACATCTATCCGTTTAATTTAATAATCTAATAGCGCGTAATTTGTGTGTTTGAATAATAATTAAGAGCAATAAAAGTCAATTGACATTGGGATATAATTCAAAACAAACCTGTCTTTTAGCAATTGTTTGCCAGTTTTGTGTTAACGCGGCCTGAGTATTACAATTTCAAAGAATCCGACAGCAGTGTATTCTTATGATATTTCATTGAACGAATAATATTCTATAAATCCTGATCAAATGAATCTCATTTGCCGGTTAGCTACCTGTTCATAATGAATTCCATAATCACTGGAGCGCTTCTTTTGACACATCTGCTTTAAACTTTTCAAACATTGATAACAGTACTTTAAGGCATCTATGGTCACTCTGTTCACTTCAATAGATTTGATAATAAATATAATCGCCTTTATTGCATAGAACGAATTATGTAACTGCTCACATATTGCGCTAATCACAGTTAATATAGGACTCGGTTGTGGATTCTCATATAGATAGTCCACGGTCAGTAAAAGTTGATGTGGCATGTTGCAAACCAAAAACGCTAATCCAATCGTGGGATACACATTTTCAATGAAATCAAATATGACTTTCGGTTTCATATGCAGCAGACATCGCATATCCTCCTTTGTCATGTGATTCACTATCCCGCTTGTCCCTAAACTACCCAAAGCACACAACTCCCTTCGCCCTCCTATACTCCCACCTTGACGCCGAACTATTCGATAATAAACCCCCATAAGCACTGAGACAATAACCAATGGTATCAGAGCCGATATCAGCATATCGCAGAAGAACCAGGCCTTGCCGAATACATAGTTGGGCATATGGTTCTGACCGCTTAAGGAAGCAATGGTGAACATACAAAAGTTTTGTATGAGGTGGCCGAAACCTCGTAGGTCTTCTTCGACGGTGACAATGCCGAATGTCCAAAAGTAGTGCACGTTGATGCACACGAATATGGTGATGAGGCACGCCAGGATGTCCTTGACATATCTATGAAAAGTAAAAAATATTGAAGTCTATAGATATGTTTCTTGGTATGGTTTAATAGATATGTGGGTTCGATCACCTTCATCGTTTAGCCTTTTTTTTTGTTAATGATATGTCCCATGATACTCATGTTATGGTATAAAAAAAGGCATTTAATTTATTAAGAATTCACAAATAGCTAAAGAGACTGATTCACGCGTACAACTTTGAAAACGAAAACATATGGAGCGTGTGGTTTATTAAAGTGTAAAATGTACCAATGCTTATTGCAGGTATTGCAAACATTTTGTTATCAAACGAGCTCTTGAACACTAACAAAACGTAAGATATTCTGGTTTGATTTTAAATAACATACAATACCATGCAACCATTGAACCATATATATACTTGTACAAATATACCTACATATGCATAATGATGCGAACAGACTCTTAAATTCTGCCAACTCTGCGAAAACAAAACTAATGAAAATGACTAAAGGTGGCGACACTCTTTCAATATCGCAGCAATCGCAGGTGAGCCTAGTCGCACCATAAAACCTTGTTCGTATGGAAAGTACAGGTGTATAATGTATAACTTACGTGTGCGTGAGACTATGAATCCGATTCGCATCACCCTTCACGTAAGCCATTTCAGCGATGATCACAACCATCAGCCAGTGGTAGAGCGACACACCGCAGCTGACTAGGAATGACAGCAGTTTGCAGTGCAGGTCGGAACTGTTCTTAAGGTGAGCTACCAGGTCTAAGCTGAAAAAGGAAATATTCATGTTATACCCCAATTATGAGTTATTCATGAGAAGTTATCTATTTATATTTATGATCGAATGATGGCAGTTTGCAGGGGATGTTCGATCTGTACTTCCGGTGAGCTATCAGGTACAGGCTGGAGAACAAAAAGTAACGATGATGGATGGCTTCATTTTAAAAATGTATATGTTGCAGTTCACACTGCGGATAAGAGCTGTACAGATCATAGAAAATTGAAAGATGGGGTAGGATATATGTTTTATGAATGTATCTATAAGGTTACAATCAGGGGTCCCAGTTTGCGATGCAGTCACGCGAGTTTCATAAGGTTGGAAGCCAAATCCTATGGTTCCGTTGGGCAACACAGGATATTATAGAGCGCTTTACCGCAAGCGATATATGTTTGGCATTTTCCATGATCTTACTTGTAAATCCTGCTTTGCAAGTGGCGAATAAGTGTCGCTATCCAAATCGCTTCATTCCGAAGCAATAGGAGATTTGCAATATTCCCGCTGTGCGAGTCGAGAGCACCATATTTGCTCATAAAGTCTTAAAAGGAACTTGTCCCAAACCTCAACTCGAGCAGAGCGGGTTTCTCTGCAGTTACTTTTAATGATGAGTTTTGTAAACGTCGTCTAAACTTGCTAATAATCATAATTAAAAATTAAAAATCAATGTTCATATTTGTTTGGTATTTTTCTCCACTATTATAACAGTTTTATATCCATTTGTTCATAAATCAAAACCCTTATAAGCCCATGATTCAGAGAGAGTGAATGGTATAAAATTTAGTGAAAATATACCCCGTGGAGCTACAGTCCACAAAGCTGATGCATCGTTTTTTGGTCCATGTAATCAAAATCGAGTCATATCGCAAGTCGGCTATTACGCTCGCCGCTTCGGCCAGGCAATTAATTATTGGGATATTTGCCTAAGGTCAACCAGTTCTTTGGACATAATCTCCTTAGTAAAAAGAAACTGTGGTCAGACCGAATGTCTGTGCGACACTGTAGCCTACTTGATCCCGAAGGAGCAAACTGAAATCCTCCGGAAATTATTATTTTTTAAAGTTAAACCAGCATGTTCATGACATTAAGTGACGTCAATGGTGACGTCACCTCCCAATTTGCTAATCAAGACTACAAACAAACAAATAAACAAACAATGTGTCCGCAAAGAACTGACAAGAACACCCCTATTAGGGAGTATATTAGAGTGTAAATGACATGGCACTTTCACCGAGCCTCTTAAAAAGGTGGAGAGACGTCTCTATGCAGAATGTGATTTGTGGCATTCTGTCCCTTGCGACTAAGCTTGATGCATCTTCAGGCTTCGCCTTGGCGGCATCGCTTCCTATCAGTCAATGTCGTTTGTCTTCCGTTGCTAAAGCTAGTCTTACAACCGGCCGTACGGGCGGTCGCCCGTACGGGCCCCGCAGCTTTTAAACAGTTTTCTGATCGCAGCAGCCCCGCAGAGCACGTAG
>LQRL01065382.1:14169-25030 GCA_001703475.1 Hydroides elegans | reverse complement strand
ATGGTAAAAGGCACAGAATTGTTCCGTTGTACTACAGGTCCAGACCGGTGTATTTGAAAAGAGCACCGAACCAGTCCGTTGTATTTCCGATGACAAAAACAAAATTCAACACACAAAAAAATAATAGTTTAAATTGTATTAAAATTTTTGAAAGGAGATAAATATATTCAGTATCCTATAGAAAGATTATTTAAAGTAATTGAATCGTAATAGCCTATTTTCTAATAGAGATAATGATCATTATATTTGTGACATTGTTTTTGGAGATTTACAGCGTTAAAAATATATTATTATACAGGAGATCAATGTGGATGGTTAACCATATCATAATAATAAATTGCATTCGTGAAAAGTTCTTTAAAAATGGTTAAATATTGTATTTTGAATGAAAAATGTAACAAAATCTTAAAAGCACAGAACCAGACCGGTGTCTCCGAACCAGACCGGTGTAATTTTCATCAAAAAGCACAGAAACCAACCAAAACCGCTGTTGTATAGTTTCACCCCCGTGTGTTAAGGATTTGTCAGACAACAGTTCTGTACATACACAGACCTTATGTAACTGTTATCGGCGAAAATTACGGATGAGGATACAGAAATTATGCAATTCGACCCTGCATCAAAATGAAGAGATAGTCTACTTGTCTAGGCTTCCAACTATTAAACATTTTTTTTGTAGAGATATGGTACATTATTTTACAGCGAAATTGATAACTCGTTGATACGATTCCTACCCATATGAGTAGATGCATGAATTATAATTACATGATCGATTGTTTCAAGAATGTTGTTCATAAATTGCTTTTGAAGCGTAATTAAACTATTGTTTAAACATTCTAGAGATAGTCTACCTTACCATGTTTTACAGTTAAATGATTGAATATATCCTGGGTTTAGATAATATGCCGTCCATACTAAGTTACATTAGAAATATATCAACATCATTTTTACTCAGTGATATTTATTGTATAAATACATTTTTTATTCACAAAAATGTGTACGGAATATTGTTTATAAAGCAAGTGCATAAAAGTGAGATGGTTGCATTGGATTAACATCACTCGGGATATATACTGTACGTATATGTATAAAGTTATCTTCAAATAAATGGTTTATGCATATGTTTGACATACTCGTGAGGGCGTGACATTAGCGATTCCATAGTGATTTTCTCTGCTTTTCACTAGAACGCTAACGTAAGGAATCGCTGGTTTAATGTAATAATAATCCTGTCGCTACTTCGCGTGTTTCCTGATCTTATATAATCGTTATAAGATTTAGCAAATTTGTACTGAACATATAAAAAAGTCGTTATAGCTCCTAATCGAATAGATATAATGCATTTTTGTGACGATTGTGAAAAAAGAAACGCATTTTCATATTTATATTCACTGGACTGAATGTAGATCATCGAGTTGCAATTAGGCCCAATCCAAATGGCAAGAATCTAATTGTTCCATCAATGCACGCTATGTTGGGAGCCGATTTCGAAGTCCACCAGAAAAGCAAAAGGCGAATAAAGTCGTTTTCAGCTCGAAAACATGCGACAACTCGCTATATTTACATTCTGGCAATGCTAATTTTCGACTATAATCTATAGCAACCTTTAGGTGAAAT
Source organism: Hydroides elegans (assembly GCA_001703475.1). NCBI lineage: Eukaryota > Metazoa > Annelida > Polychaeta > Sabellida > Serpulidae > Hydroides > Hydroides elegans. The sequence goes on along the minus strand of LQRL01065382.1, from coordinate 23,413 downwards.
AAAAGTTTTCGACTTTTTAAAATAGTTGATCAATTTGTTTACACACAGTTAGCGCACAACAGTATGATACCACAAAAATCTTAATAATTCATAACCTTGTTTACATTTTGTCAGTTAAATCATTTCGATATCCCCCAGCAATAAGGAAAACATATATGTAAACCACAATAATTACAGTTATTTGTTATTATATAGGAGTTTCACCATGATATCAGCTAGAAAAACGTACGGGTCTGCTGTCTAGACAAGTTACTTTTTAAACCACAGGCAAACCGCAAATTAACGATTTGTTATACATTTCAAATTGATCTTTATCCCGTTTTTTAATACGATGAATAGATTTCGATGACGTAATAGTCATATCTATATTTAACAAAATAGGGAAAGGTACAATTAAACACGCCATGTGAGCATAAGTCTATGTCCCGTTTAGAAAAGAGAAATATAGAAGACGAGACATTGTAATGACGTCAGATAGGGACTTTTGATTGTCTGACAAACCTGGACCAAATCGGGACAAGAGCCTTTATTCATTCATGTCCAGGACTAGATAATGTTCACTGGCGTTAACTAGGTTCGCTAGGTTCACCAGTGAACCAGGTCAAATCTGTGGTTCACTACGTTCGCTACGTTCACCAATGAACCGAGTCGAAGCCCCGTTCGCTACGTTCGCTAGGTTCACCAAAGCATGAAGCGAAAGAATGCCATACATAATTATTGCGTCACAATACGTTTCCTAGCTAAATGCCATGTTTTAATTACGTCACAGCGTTTGGCATTCGTGACGCAATAAATAAATTTAAATATTTACAGTGATTTTCGGATGTTTTCTATAGAAATAACTTGATAACTTGTCATATACCCATTATTGAATTCTTTTGTACATGATACATTCAAGAAAAAGGTTTGTATCTGTTAAGTAAATTGCATCAAACCCGTAATCAAATGTTTATATTATCATGATGAAAAAGACAAGAAAATGATTTGCAATTGCATGTTGGTGTGCATGTGAATAACATCTTATAAATAAAGACATATTTATCAACGATAAGAAGTAAAACAAAAGGAACACGAAGGAAAATAAGAAGGAAGACAAGAAAAAAGAAAATGGATTTTAAAAAGATAATAGAATATGCTATATTTTTTTAAATTATATCTAACCCACATCCATCCCATATGTAAACATATGGGGTTTTGAATATTCATTTCCTACATTTTTCATATATATGTTTTTATAATTTTGAAATGATTTTATTATTCTTGTGTGAAAATCAAGACTTGGCCTTTAGTAATAAATTGGTGATACAAATACATTTTGTTTAATAGACCGCTATTGTACTTCCATTCACCGGTGAACCTAGCGAACGTAGTGAACGGGTATTGTGCTACCATTCACTGGTGAACCTAGCGAACGTAGTGAACGGTTATTGTGCTACCATTCACTGGTGAACCTAGCGAACGTAGTGAACGGGTATTGTGCTACCATTCACTGGTGAACCTAGCGAACGTAGCGAACGGGTATTGTGCTACCATTCACTGGTGAACCTAGCGAACGTAGTGAACGGGTATTGTGCTACCATTCACTGGTGATACACCGAACAGGCGCCACCCTTTTTATGTATTCTATAAATGTGTTTGGTGAACCTAGCGAACCTGGTGAACCCCGGTGAACATATTCGAGTTCTGGACATACCTCCCTTTATTGAGTCTGAACGAAGTTGGCACTACTCATAGAAAGGGTTCACATCTCAAAAATCATTTCAAAAATTATTCGAATGAGACCAAGATCATATTTTCTAAGCTTTTACATGTATATAAGATACTATGAATACTGGTTACCAGGAGGTTATTGAGATAAAATGCAGTAGGGGAACATCGGTGGACAGTCATATCGGGGCGCGCTTCGCGTCTGCTCTGATGTAAATCCACGCCTGGTTTTGGTTTTGACAAGTGGATCATTGCGATATCTTCCAACTGATATAATTAATAAAAAAAAACAATGTTACTTCTCATTTATTGGTATACACTACATGTAAATGAATTCCTTAAAGTATCTGCAAAAAAATATAGAATAATAAGTTTTATAATATAACTTGTCAGATAAATCGATTCTCTGACGTAAAGTTTACGTCTGTATATAAGATAGATAAGGATTCAGGTGGCAATATTAAAAACAAAAATGTTTAATTGTGTCTAACCATTATGCCATGATTACATAAATTGCTGATAGTACGCGTGTACATGTACATACATGCACATCCTTTTGATATGTATTACATACATTTTTTTGATTTGATCTTTGATAAGTATTACAAGGTCACGGACAATTATTGAAATGCACTTCACGACACACTTTCAAAAAAAAAAGAAAAAAGAAAATGATATTAAAATCATGTTACAATTACAAACAGCAACAAATAATGGTTTTTAATCCAACCATTTTGCAAAATGGTGTTTACTTTTTCCAAGCCAGTTGGCTGTTTTGCCATTTTCTAGATTACTTGGAACAGAGGGGGAACACCTTTTGTTTGAATTGAAATGTTAAATATAACATTATGATCTATCATATAGGCCTATTGTAACAAACAGTTTATTAAACTATTGCAAGTTTAACTATTGCAGTTTGGAAATAATTATTCTCACTACCTATTAAGAAAATTGAGAAGGTGTTCCCCAAATTGCTCAATTCTCCAATCTAGAAAATGTTTTCCAAACATGTCCAAGCAAGCTGGGTTTTGGTGGGTAACACCTTTTTGGTGGAACATCATGTGAGTTTCTCTATATTATTTCTTACTTCAATTTATGGAACGAGCATCTTAGATAGAACAAAAATTCCGGATATGCTTTGGGGTGTTATATGCATATCCCTGTAGATATTGCAAAATTGTTAAGGCTGGTCATCTCAAAGTCCCGAGTTCGAATACGACTCTGGATGGTTGCTCGAGATTCAACATGTTTTCTGACACTGATTTACGGAAATGAAAATGGTTTTCTCTCTATCCCAGATGTATAAATTCGCACATTGCCTTTAAATCAGCACTTGATTATAAGCTTGCGTCAGAAAAACCCAGCTCGAACCAACGCTGGCCGGGGGTCGTAGCATTAGATAAAAACATAAGAAATGACATCAACACTTATTTATTTCAATGAGATGATGACCATTACGTTGAGTTTAACGGGATAAGTAGTCCGTAAATCGTATATTTTTTTCTCGAAATTGACCACAATCGACGGTTTTACAAAAAAAACGTGCCTTTTCTTACTGATACTTCAAAACATACCATCGATAGTATTAAATAAGTTAGATGTCCAAAAGAAAAGTTCCAGTCAGTAAATGTGACTTATAAGCCCCACACGGTTGGCAAAGGTTGGAGTTCTATATAGAGTTATGGTGTACGTTCAACTGTCCATACATTCTTCGGTCCATTCTTTTGTGGGTCACATCGCATTCGATGTATTATAAAAGTCATAGGCATTGAACAAAGGTTGCAAGGACTTTACAAAAAAATACTTATGGAATTAATGAAATATGGTGATAAAACATTTGAAAGATTTAGACCGGATGTTGTAAACTTAAAGTGGTCAAACTCAATATTCCACGTTAAAATAGGACATAAAGCTTATCAGCATTGTTTGTGATAGCTAAAATGAATTAGCATGCGATACAATGATGGATTTGAATCATTCATAATATGAAACAAAGCGTATTGCATAAAATATGGTTCTTATATAAATTTATATTCGAATAGGAACTGGGTGGTTATTTTTATTAATGGGTTTGGTCCTTATTTACATGCAATATATGTTAAAACACGTATATTGAGAATAATAGCAATCATGTTATCAAATTTTCGTCGTATTACTTTGACTATGATATATATTCTCATATGGATGACATTATTTTAAAAATGGTTGGGAACTCGCATGATTTAGATGAGGGGCACTCAACGATTTACGTAAATTATTGATCTCAATCTATTCATTATTTAGCGGAAGATGATCAGATGTATTTTGAATAAGCGTTATTCGCGGTTTTGCATCAAAATGTTCTGAAGTTGCAAAATAATCTGAAGTTGCAAGAAAGAAACCGAGAAAAGCTACTGCAAACAAATTTACAATCTCCTAGGCCTACCAGAATAAATTTCAAGAAATCAAATGTGTATAAGGTTGTTCTCTCATATATTCGCTTACAGAGACTAAATTAAGATACATCTGCATTGGTTGATATATTTACAAACATAATTCTAGAGTAAAATAATCGTTTAAAAAATGTTTTGTTCGGGAAAAGTTGCAAGCAAGGAAGAGCTGCTACAAGAATAAACATTCGCCCGAATAAACCGTTGAGTATACACACGTTAAATTACGGAAATATTGGAACATGCTAATATAACGTTTTAATGCACAATCATGCATCTTTGACATATATTTTATAAGTTATATGTAAAATATTACCGTATTATAATGAAAGAAATGATTTGTAAGAATAAACACAACAAAATACGTTATATGTCATTTTATTGACGGTTTTTGTTTGAGTGAAGACGAAAATTATTGCCAAAAACAAAATAAATCTTACAAAACTTAGTAATAAGTAAAACGTTTTATGCATTATTCAAATATACTGCTAAGATTTATGAGACGTTGATTCTAAAAAGTAAATCTTGTGTTGTGTTCTTTTCATATCTAATGTTACAGAAATAGTCTGGTAGGAAATCCATGCATAAAACACCATTCATCGATCAAATTCAGATATAAAATATATCAGTCACATAAGAAAAGGCCCAGACTGGGGGAAACATCACTTCATTAGCATTCAAAACGTTTAAAAATGAAACAAAAAGAACATGTTTTATGCGAATTCTCCGTTTGAAAATTTGAATGTTGCGCAGATGAATGACCTAGCAGAAAGACAGCGCGTCTGCTATTTTGCAACGCGCTATAATTGGTCCTCGAACTGTGGCTTTTTGGGATAGTTGTGCGACGGATTGTATCACAAATTATGGGGTGATTCGTGCCTAGAACTCATGATATACCCGTGTCCAGACTATGTCTTTACATCTACTCATTTTTAAAATATACCATATACGTTATATACGAATATTTCAAATAAATTGTTCGAATGATACATTTGAATATTCCCCCATATAGCCTTATTCAAACTGTGAAAAATAATTTTAGAGACTTTGATATAATAAGTGTTGATTTTCAAATAACTTTTCAATAAACATAATTTTGTTTAACTTACTCTGGAAAGAATTTTTACCGTTAAAAATGCTTTTGAAAAGATATAGTCCTCTTAAGTAATTTTCTAGTCAATAATAAAATTACTTATGAATCATTTTAAACCTATTATCTTTATTTGATAATATTCAATGTATAAAGTTATTTTTTTTCAATAAATAAACTGCACTAACTAAAAAAAATATTGTCAATCCTTAATGTTTGGAAAATTAGTTACAAAACTGTTCAATACAATTATTGAAATTGCCTCGGTTTGATACACTCTAAATCAAATTTCAATTTTACTATATATTTTTATACTATTATATGCTATTATTTCCTTTAAAGGTTGTTATTTCATAACAATAGCAGTAACATTATTTTTTGAATACATGTACTAAAACATAATTAGATAAATTTCGAGTCATTCCAATTAAATGATTCTATATGTTTTTTATACATTTTATTTAGTTTCTATTTGATCCATTTAATATTTTCATTTTTAATATTTTCAAATTATTAATTGAAAACTTAAATAATATTTTGGAATCATTGATAATTAGAAAATGTATTATGCTAAACAATATACACAATTTCTCTCCTTAAACCTTTTGTGAGTTAATATTACCGCGTAAGCATTCACATGTAGGCATATAACGTTAATAGACATATAACGATAATTCAATAAAATTCTAATGTGATTATTAATTGATATATATTGAGAATCAAAACTGCACATCTTTCACGATACATTTTTCATATACGCACTTAAAAATATTAAATGCAATGTGTACATTCAAGAACCATTCAAGAACTACGAAATTACGCAATTTCTACTATTCTAGCTTAAACGTAATTATGAATTTATGGAAAAATAAATAAAAAGGTCGATACATTTTTGTTGTGGTCCACGTTTAAATCCACAGTTCATCGATGCAAAATAAATTAATGAAATAATATATATTCGATTTTTCACGATTGGTCATTTATTTTACAAGAGCAACTGTTTGTGTATTTTTCTATCTACCCTTCCACACATAATATTCTCGAAAATGGATATTGTAGTTTTCTTTAATTCTTTAAAATTCGATATTTGAGGTGCGTTTCATGCACAGTCTTTTTATTAGACTTCTAGAAATTGCCTAAAATATCGATATTATATTGAAATCCAAGGAAAAATCTAATTATACATATATAATTATATGTTTAAGTTTGTTAGAGGGATTCCTTAATTCTTAATGCCAGAGCAAGTATTAGACTTACTTACTGTAGGGTAGATAAACTGTCCATAACGTGATCAAGGCAAGTACACTAACCTTGAAAAATTAAGAAATGTAAACCTACAATTATATCAAAATATCAAAGATTCTCTGTTGGTATTTAATTTAAAAAAAGCATTTTATGATGAAATGTCTACTATCTTGAGCACATCGTTATTAGACAGCGTGGCTCTAAATTATAGATTATAATTCAAAGTTTAACTTTAATTCGTCAAGCTTAACTTAACATCATGTTATTTATGATTATGTGTGCTCACATTTGCATTTAATGAGTAAATCAAATATTATCACACCTTATCACTTTGATATCTTATAATTTAGTTCTTGATTTCTGTCGCTGAAACAGTTGAACTGGCCATAATGTTTTATGAGATCCTTCCTGAGTTGAGAAACAGGCATGTTTGTATTGTTTACATGTTATTATTAAATGGCATTCTCAATAATGTGAGCTGAACATTATAATGTGAGCTGAACAATTTACTAAACGCGATTAATCCGAGCTGATTGTTAAAATGACACATCACTTGTTTGGTTTTATATCTGAACTCTTGTTAAAATCAATTACCTGTTTTGATGTCCGTACTCATTAAATGTTAAGAGGCATATGAAAAATAACAAAAGTGGTAAATGTATAAAAGAAGCACGACTATGATCATAACGGAATGATTTTATAATAATATATTAAAGATCTTCTAAAATTGTAGGAAAACATGATACCATTGAATTTTAAGCAATCACTAGGGTATTTGAACAAATAAATAATAATTGACTAAAATACCAATATTCACCTCAAAAGTTAGGCATACAAGACATTGCGATTATATTGAAATTGACTAGCCGAACAAAATATCAACATGTACCCATAGTAATGTAGTCCTACTCATTATTGATGGGAATGAGCTATCTGCCGAAAAGAAGTTTATATATATATATATTCATGAGATGAAGTTTTAAAAAGTGGGGTAATTTTGATATTTTTTCATAGGCCTACATCATGGTAAGAATACTCGCCATTATATTTCAGGGTCGGTATACTTATCTTTACATGTTAAGGGCACGTATACTTACCCTACAGTAAGTATACTCATTAGAGGGTAACTGTACTTACCGTGAAATTGATAAAGTATTTTAATGCCGATGTGAAGTTCCTGGCATAGGGCACGGTTTTTCTTCTAACATTGATACTTTTAAATGCGTATTAGAAATAAATTATTTATAATTATATATCACACAAAAGATTTATGAATCATTCATTTGTACACAAATGTTACAAAACGCGTCATTAAGCGAAGTCTAGTTATAACATGCATCGGGATTTGACATGTTGTTTATATAAAGGCCCTACAGTTTAAACCACTGATGACTGAAACAATCGAAGGGCTAAACGATGCAAATCAAACGTATAAACCTCACTTCTCAAACGCGTATACGATACTCTCTAAACGACTAACACCTAAATGACTAAACGGGTAGACGACTGACCACCTAAACGATAAATTCAAATGCGAAAACAAAACTTTTGAAACGAACGATTAGCCATCGATTTCTAGGTAAGGATTGGTTTTAACTTAATGTACTTCACCTTACCTGATAGAATATATCAAGCATTCGACATATGGATAGAGTGATGAAATATGAAATTGCTATGAACAGTTATAACGCATGTGGTATTCATTCGTAAAACCACAAAATTACCATTTACACACATAACCATGTCGTTTTATGTTTGATTAACAGAATTTGCGTCAATATCATGACAATCAAGAAATCATACCTACATGACATATGCCATTTGATCGAATATAAAAATTATCAAGCACAACTCGGACCATAGATATCTACAAATACGCAGTCCTCTATACGCTATATACAGTGGCGCATGGTTCTAACCCTCCATTTTTCTTATCGTTTAAGGTTATGCGGCTTAAACGTATAAGAATATGCAATTTTTGAATTATTTTTTTTACCCTTTCGCGTTTAATGTAAAGCATTTATCGTTAATTGTACGAAGGTTAGAGCGGGTATATGTTTGTAAGGTGTTTTTTTTTTTGCATAAAATGAGGCTTAATCTTATCATAAGCGTTAACATTGAGCGTTTATGCCTTTAACGTTCAGACTGTATGCGTTAAGCGCATGGTGTTTTCCAAGACTGGTTAGAATCACGCGTGACTATATCTGAAAAAATACTAACCGTGAGTAAGATGATCGTATGAAGATCATTTTTTACACAATTTATCACATTTATCACACGGACGTAAACTCCCTTTTTCACGTTAAATTTAAGAACGCATTGCCTATTTTGGACGTGAGTGAAATTATTGTTATAATTGGGTTTGTACATTAACATTATTTAGATTTTCATAATATCGGTTGCATAAAAACACTGGACAGGTTGTGATAAAGTCATCTTCAGTTTTTTTAATATGACTACTTACCGGTAGGTTTGTTTCTAGGCACTTTGGCCCTTACCCCATCGGTTACAACTACAGTGCATGCAGCTTAGCATCACCCCAACTAGTTAGGAAAACGAATTTGAATTAAAACCCATCATTTAACATTTATAAAAACGTAGAAACATACCAATGCCATTTTTGACAAAACAATATTGTGATATGTTATTCATAATGAATTTATATGCTTTAAAAAGATATAGCACACAGTTTAGACAGTACAGTTTAGTTGTGTTTACCTAGCCCTGATATGTGAACATAGGACAATAGTGAATTGCAATTGACTTGAGTCTG
>LQRL01065374.1:7246-22088 GCA_001703475.1 Hydroides elegans | reverse complement strand
TAATCTGATACCGGTTTGAGGCTACCTCCCCGGTAATTTGAAACCGGTTTGAAGCTACCCCCACCGGTTTGAAACTACCCCCTTCCTCAAATTTTTATTTCATTTTTTTTCTAACTCATATTGTAAGGTTATTTTTTGGTTTTTCATATTGGTTTGCATCAATCTCCTATAACCAGAAGAGGTTGTGCGCGTCGCATGAACAAAGGATTGTGATAGTATGATACTGATCCCAACTGATCCCCTGAGTATGTTTGCTTGTTCCATTTCCACAGTTCACACATGCTTAGATGTACTTAATAATCGGTTTGCCATAGTTTTAAAAAGAAGTATTTGAATTATACGAAAGGACATATATAAAACATTTCAACTCGATACATTTATTTTTCTTTTCTCAATTAACACATGTATCTTAGCATTTTGCCCAATATACATAAACATTTTTTCGATGTTGCAAACTCGAATAATTTATTTTATTATTCTCAAATCACACATTCATATAAACATTTTGCGGCGAAAACATCAATATCGGAATAGTAATTAAATACCAAAACGAAATAGATCCTACATGTGTATATATGAAACTTGTATTCAACTGGACATCTGGAATCCATTGTTTATGCGACGCGCACAACCACTTCGTGGTTGAGGACATTAATGCAAATAAATATGATACAAAATAACCTTAAAATATGAGTTAAAATAAAAAACTTTAAAAAAATAATGAAAATAGAAATTTGAGGAGGGGGGTAGTTTCAAACCGGTGGGGGTATCTTCAAACCGGTTTCAAATTACCGGGGAGGTAGCCTCAAACCGGTATCAGATTACCGGGAGGTAGCTTGAAACCGGTTTGAGATTACCGGGGAGGTAATAATTAGGAGGGTAGCTTGAAACCGTTACACCGGTACTAGAAAGGATGAAGCGAAAGTAATCATCTGCACAGGAACCATCGTTTAATATTTCCATACGTGTTTAATTGCAAACTAATGACAAACTGTAAAGTTGTTTCTTAGTAATAATCAGCTCACGTCACTTGCTATAAGGGTCACCTTATGTAAAAGGATTATAACGAATATAATGAATAAAGATATCTCGTAGTAAAATTAGAGGAATAATTTACTGGCGCTCTCAATTTATTTTCTAATTAGAAATGCATTTTGCGTAAAATAATTTAGAATAAATTAAAATAAATATATACATTAACAAAATATTTTACAATTTACAAAATAGTATCGCTTTAAAAAAAGTGATATGTCAAAGTTAGCAAAGGTGTCATATCATAGCAAGTGCGCGTGGTGCCTCACTTTAGTTTTCAGAGTAGGAAGATTTAATACTGATTTGACTGGTGGATTTCCTCAAGGGCCCACCTGGGTCCTCCTCAAATTTGATGGCTTCCAAGTCGGCCAAGTTATCTTTCTGTTCCGCCGACTCTTCCTCCTCCGAGGAGGAAGTGTCCTCTGCGGCTGCGTACTTTTTCACTTTCTTCAGTTGCTTCACGTCACGTGCCGCTATGTTCGAATACTCTCTGGCCATTTCGCCAGCTATAAATTGCGATGTCGATTCCCACCTGAATAAGGGAGGATGAGAAAGGATGTGCTATACATGCTGGTTATATGCAGTTTGCGGTTTTTATCAAATTAGCGCGCTTCAAAACACATTTAGTGTATACATTATGATGAATCGCAGCTGTATAAATCCTACATACGTAAATGGGTTGAAATTGTTATGTATACGCTGAGACGTATATGATATCAACTGAATTGTTATATATTTTAGCACACGCGGAATGATATTTACTTGCTACTCATATAGCTGTCATTATTTTATCATATTTAAATAAACTTATAAAATAAGGAATGTGAATAATGTAACACAAACGAAGACCGAGACATGATACATATGTGACTGGAAACAAATTATGCATTTAGTACATTACATTTCAAGGATAAACCATAAGCTTTCTTAGAATTGATCAATGATTTAAAGCATGAAACGTTAGAGCAGGATGTATACAGTAGCATTAGCGCATGGTCGTCATCACCAACAAAGTTCGCGCTTTGAATTTACAAAGTTAGTAATATTGGTTTAATACAGTTTATATTAAACATCATCGTCCAGCCCAATTATGCTGCAGCGCGCTATAAATTTCGAGGTATCCCAACTGCAAGCAAAAAATGAGCGAGATAAGCTTTGAATTAATATATTGCCAATTTTTATATGCATGTATATGTTTAGAAAATATATAGTTTGCATAGAGTAGATATTAGAAGTAAGCGTTGCAGGGAAAGGTTAGCAAATAAAAAAAAACTTAATAAGGTACATAATTTTTTGCACCTTAGAGAACTTAACTAATGAATTAAGCAAAATTTAGATATAAGAGAGAGAGAGAAAAATTAAAATTTAGATATGTTAGAATATGAGAAGAATCCAGCGCAAATTACGCTCATAAAGTATATTAACACATGATGGACTCATCTAGAAATGTGTCCTCATTTTTATTTGACACCATTGTACAGTATAACATAAACAGCTTATCTCTCTTACGCAAGTTAGATTATCCCATAAACATAATTCAAAGAACTCAATCAAATCGAGCAAATTATTGTCCAAACCCGATTATCCGTATACAATTAAACTGGATATATTGAGCGTGACACCCTTTTATTATAGATATATTTTAACAGATCAAGTAGTATTTTGTTAAACGATATTTTCACGGGTTACTAAACAGGGTCAGATAATTATTTGCAATAAAAATATGAGGATTTCGTTAAATGAAACGTACATGAATATATAATGCAAAATAAACTTGTTTTGGCAGTTTAAAAAGTAATTGACAGAGAAAGAAATCGAGACATTGAACAGACTTCAATGAACACACCCATCTTATAATTGCACTTTAAAATAAACATGTATATTTATCTCAACACACCTCTGTGCTTCCATCGATAATGAGTTATCATTCCGTATTAAAAATCGAGGTAGGATTCACTATTATGGTTTGATTCTGTGTCGGAATCAGAGGATGTAGATGAATCAGTTTCGTGTCCATCCGTATGCGCCTCATGAATATCAGTCTTATTCCCTTCTGTTCCCTTCTTTTCCACCGCTTCAAACCCTAGAACGCTTTTACTCTTGTTGGCCGAACCAACAAAAGAAGGCTCAGAGAAGCCTAGGGTAGTACGCGCGATTTCTAGCCTAAGGCGCGGGTCTATTTTGCCGACAGGAACGTCAGAGCAAAGAGGACAAATGTGGGGCCTCCTAAATACAAACAAAAGAGCGAAGATATCTCGGTGTTTTTCTTGTTTAGTTCTTATTATTAGTTTACTATGTTTTCTTGGAGTATAAATGATAAGTTTATATTTTGAACTTGATATTTCTTAAATTCGGTATTCTCTTAGAGCAGACAGAAATCAAACTGGAAATGTTTACCATAAATCAGTTATTCTATCTGTTCGAAGAGAATCCCAAGTAAAAACAAAGAGGGCCTCTTACAATGAGACTAATGAACAGCAATAATGCATAGAAAATGTAAATCAACAAATCAACAGTACAAACCCCACGGTTTTACGATCATCGATTCAATTAACAGGTATTGGCTCAACATTTCCAGTTTGATTGTATCAGGTTAGATTCTTAACTGCAATATTGATTGGAATTATCAGAATAAGCATAAAGTGCAAAACGCGAATTACGTTATTACATCAAACACTGATTTGTGCAAAAACGTGCAATGTGCACTGTGTCTTTAATGTGATGTATGTACTATTCAAAACTAAAACATTGAATACTTTAAACTTGTATGATTTAAACAACAATCCAAAGCCTATTTTATTTTATCATGAATTAGCCCAACAAAAAACCACAGCAAGACCATTATCACAAAAACTTTGAGATTATACAATCCCCATAAATACAATATATACATTTATTTTTAAGCATAAGTTACAGATCAAATATACACTTTTCCACATCATTTAATATCTTGTTTCTAAATTCGTTTGATTGAGTCCATTTCATTTTTGATGGGAGTAGAACCGACATCCAATACGGATGTATACAAGATATAATTAAACTACCTAGGTGGAGTGTGGTCCAATATTTCAAGTATTTAAGTCATATGATTGAACAAACGCTTTGTACATAAGCAAATAAACCATATGTTTAATATAAAGAAATTTAAAAGAAATATCCTTATCCCGTTAGCGTTGTTAATATAGAATCTATTAAACACATATATTGAATATCTATATACAAAAAAGTAATAATTTAACGATATACGATTTCTTAACATAAAATGAGAGCAAATAGATTGACCTTTCTTTAATAAGTCGAGTAATAAGTGTCAATGATAGGAATAGCACAATACACTAACTCCTTGATCCCTACGTTTGTCCTATATATTTTTTTCTCAAATCATCAAGTCTTATATCACAAGATTCGCTTTGGCACTGAAGTAGACATAAAACAGTTTTGGCAAGAATGCAGGGTGCTTGGCAGCTTGGATCACATGCAAGCGCGAGTGCAATGGGAGAGGATTCTTATGAGATATTTCAAGCCTTGTGCAGGGCCTCTAGATCCGCTTCGGCCGCCGACATGTATTGCTTGGCCGTCGCTCCGGCAATATGAGCCGCTGTACTCCAACTGAAAGAAGAATAGGTGCTCACGGTGCTTATACGTGCCAAGGCAAAACATCAAGCGAGTAAAATGCGATTTATATAGCAAAAAAAGGTAAGGCGGTTGATTTTTACGGACAGAGGAAAGGGGGATATGATGGATGAGGGGGAGGGGGGTTTCGACGGTTCATGATGCGTGTGACATGGCGGTTAGATTTAGGGATTTGTGACATGTTGCAAATTGCTTTCCAACCATGGTTTTTTTTTCTACTGACAACTTCAGAATGCATATGGATGTTTGTGCATAGGGGTACAGATAGAAAGCCCGTTATTTTAAAAAAAATGAAAAATGGATCAAAGATTCTTGTACGTAACAGCCTATAAAAAATACTAACGAAAAACGCATTGACATCTAAAGCATTTTATGCAAGAAATTTATTGTACAAAAGGTAATTGAAATTACAATTAAGTAGCTTAAGAGAAGATGAAAATGAAATCACTCTAGCTTTATATAGGATATATTTGATTATTCATATTATATTATATTTTCTTTTTGTTTAGCTTTTCCGTACAAAATCTATTTGTGAGATTGTATTTCTGTTACTGTTCTGATGAAATTGAAGCTGCTATATAATAAAAAAATAACAAACTGGTCAGATGCCCATGAATATTTAAAGGTTGACCAATAAAAAAAAATAAATGGTTTTGGCACGGCACAGAAGAAACAATATCAAGTTGAAGAAAAACCGACGTGGGTATAAATATATCATAAGAACAGAAAAGGTCACTTGATCCGTTATCCAGTGCCTTTTCAAAGTTAATATTGAAATACTTTGATAGAAAATTAAAAGGGTTTGGTTCACTTCAGTCCAACGTCTACACCTCAATTGTACGGCAGTGCACATATTTAGATGAACATAACATAATGACTTGAGAAAAGAGTTTCACCGAAATAATCCACGTTTAACTCAAAACACGTTTTAAATAAAAGTGAATACTCCAAGAAAACTTTAAAAGTAGATTGAATTTTGAGTATCTCTGGACGACATTAAAGATTTCATCAGAGATTTTTTTTTGCGTAGATATATCATTAAACTTGCATCTAAACTTGTAGGCCCACATGTTTCTTTGGTCGTGCGGGCTTTGTGATTTATGCAAACGGATTAGTAAAAGGAAATCATTCACGAAATCATATTCATTTTTTTTGTATTAGTTTTACCGATGGAGTAATCACGCAAAAGTTTTTTACGTAACTTTTGTTTTACGGTAGCTTTTAAATGCACATAAATGTGTTATGAACTTTCAACAAACATACGCCAAACAACAATAATTTCCCCTCTGCCATTGACTTAACACATTAGGGCTTCTACTCACTCTTTCCTGTAAAAAAGTAAATATCAAATTGATGATGAGTATTTCAAGTTATCATTGTGTGCTATTAGGACTACCCAACTATTGTTGACCTGTGGAAACGGAAATATGCAATATAATATACAACTTAGACAAATAATATCCGATTGTGGTGCCTAAAAAAATCTCTACTTTTGACATTCTCCTTGAAAAAAATAAAGGGAAACATGCATGTGAAAGCTAAAAAAAAAACACAAATGAAATAACAAAAAAAACTGCTTTAAATATTCCATCTGGTGACGCTTGTGTGATTTTGTGCAAAGTGTTTCTTGCCTGCATGCTGCATTCAAACAAAGGAGTAGTTGGATCTGTTGAATGAACATGAGAGTCATCTTTAGCAGGGAGTTAGCATGCAATTGAAAAGACAAAAAATATAAATGGATAAAAAATTGGGAAACACACAAACTAATAATAATGGATGATACTAGGGTAAAAAGCAGGATGAACAAGATTGTCAAGGGTTTGACAATGACCCAGCTTTAGTGTATAGCTTAAGGTATTTCAGTACTTGCACATATGTGACGTTTCTTTAATATATTAATATATGCACTAAGTGTGCAAGTTAAAAGAAACACGGGAAAATGCATAAGTAAGTCACATGTCATCTATTTGTTTTAACATTTGCATAAAGATATTTTAAGAGGTGGGATATATTTATACCAGATGAGATTCGAACCCGTGACCGAATGAGTGGGAGCTCCAAGCTGTACCAATTGAGCTACAGGCCCCTCATGCTATGAATAAACATACAAACATGTATGTTTACAAGAGTGCATTATGTATACTTTAATTTGAAGATTTCTCGAATCGATGCAACTAAACATTCTATGGAAATATAAGAGGAATATAATTTTGGTGTTTTTAAATGAAAAGGGATTTGAGGCTGAATCCAGGTTCGAACCCACGATTTTGGGATCACTAGGCAGATACTCTACCAACTGAGCTATCTGGCCAGATGTGAAACGCCTTGCTCTAGGAAGTCAATAAATGCCAAAACATGATAAGCATAAGGTAAAGTATATGCTAATATACAAACCCCAGAATTATAAAAATAAGAAGAAAGATCAGAAGAAGGACAAGGTTAAGTATAAGTTTAAGTTAAAATATAATCAGGAACACAATACATAATGAGGTGACCATATAGAAGCTTGTGTTAAAGTTTGAAAGCTCTATGATCAAAACTGTATGAGAAGATAGGTGTTGAAGCTTAAAGTTGTTTACTATATATAAGACCAAATTTGGCGGAAATGGCGAAGTCCACCATGGCGACTACAATGTCTCGATCGTCATCAAAAGCACAATCCATGATGAGGTGACCATATAGAACCTTGTGTAAAAGTTTGAATGCTCTTTGATTAAAACTGTGGGAGAAGATAGCTGTTGAAGCTATGAGTTTTTTGCAATATATAAGACCAAACTGGGCGGAAATGGCGAAGTCCACCATGGCGACCACAATGGCTCGATCGTCATCAAAAGCACAATCCAGAATGAGGTGACCATATAGAAGCTTGTGTTAAAGTTTGAATGCTCTATGATTAAAACTGTGGGAGAAGATAGCTGTTGAAGCTATGAGTTTTTTACTATATATAAGACCAAACTGGGCGGAAATGGCGAAGTCCACTATGGCAACCACAATGGTTCGATCGTCATCGAAAGCACAATCCATAATGAGGTGACCATATAGAAGCTTGTCTTAAAGTTTGAAAGCTCTGTGATCAAAACTATGGGAGAAGATAGCTTTTGAAGCTATGAGTTTTTTACTATATATAAGACCAAATTGGGCGGAAATGGCGAAGTCCACCATGGCGACCACAATGGTTCGATCGTCATCAAAAGCACAATCCATAATGAGGTGACCATATAGAAGCTTGTGTTAAAGTTTCACATCTCTACTGTCAAAACTGTGAGAGGAGATAGGTTTTTAAAAAGTTTACGAAATAACTAACTAACTAACTAACTAACTAACTAACTAATTAACTAACGGCGGACGGACACCAACCGATTGCACAAACCCAGTTTTCGTTTCACGAAAGCTGGGTTAAAAACGAATAGCAATAACAAAGCACTGCATTAATGTAAATATGTTGATAATCTAAACGGGTTAGTATCATGGCATACGAAATAATCATAACTACCAGCGCTCCAGTGTCAGATTGAACTTCTGCTTTATCAATTCCGGTAACCACATATAACTTTACTACTGTTTATAGATAACATCAAACAAGACACTGGAAAGCTTGTAAAAATAACGTGATCGGGATCAGAACTGCAATGGTAATGTTTGTAAAAAAAAGAACGATACACAATCACACAGAATGGGGTGAAAAACATGCTTGAATACGGGCTTGGATGGTGGTAACAAACACTTAAACAAAATGCAATAATTCAATAAATGAGGGAATATAGCCTTGCAATAAAGGGCAAGATAAATTGAAACGAATCAAATGCATTCCGTTGATTCTTAAATATAGTTTCACCTGTTTTTACTTCACTCAATATCTGATTCCGATGAATCCTTGTCAAGGTTATCACTGAACATGTAGTTAGAAGTAAAGGATTGAAACATTACTTTAATAAGAATGCTGTTATTGAAATAAATGTATAATAAAACAGAGACTGGTTTTTGATACCGATCTGAAAGGACAAATTAACACACATTGAGATTTCTATACAAAGACTCGTGTTATTGATGATGTTATAAGTTTAAAATATTGAGACTGAATACTGTCATTTTCTCAATATTTTTTAAGCAAGAGCAGTGGGAAATTGTAGATAATCCAGGACCATGAAATATATATTTGATAGACTCGATATTTTGAGACTAAATGTAATCCTACATTAGGCACGATATATATTTTATTTACAATACTAGCTCTCACCCTTTTCCATTTCCCAGTATATTCAACTTCATTTTTCACTGTTACAAAATCAAATGTTCCTAGTAAATACAATTTTATTTAACAAATTAACGAAATTAAGTAAGTTAGGATTGTTACCATTTTCATGATTATTTCATTCATAACTTACTTATGTCATTCAAATTGGTCATACATTTTATGGTTGGCCAATGTTCACACCGTGTCGGGTAATATTTGAACTGAATGTGAGGACAGTAATTCTGACGGGCGGACAGTTTAGCAACAGTGTGCCACAAGTTAGCAAATGAGTTGATTTTAACGGAAATTGTAAAATTTATGCTAGGTAATTCAATGTTTATTATGCAAATAAAAGAAAGACGTGAGTTGTGTTGTTAAACGTAGTTTAAATTCGAACACGTTTTGTAGTAGTCTTATAAACATAAAGTTAAGCAAATCTGCTGTTAATTTCCATACGATGAGAGTTTACATATAAATGATCCTACATTGTTATTCAAGGCTGTATTTGTATGACAATTTACTAATAAAGGAAAATATTATATAAGAGGTAACGCGTTATCATATTTCAAAAAACAATTTGCACATTCAATTGTGATTCTATTAAATATCAGATGTATGGGACGCGAATGTTTTGTCCTTTAATTTGGAAACATATCATGATATTTATTCTTAATTTGACTCCAGTATCTATTATATAATTAACTTATACTCAATCTAAATATATATATATATAAAGTACTCAATGAGTAATGGTAATAGTTTTACTGTCTAATAGTGCCCAAA
Source organism: Hydroides elegans (assembly GCA_001703475.1). NCBI lineage: Eukaryota > Metazoa > Annelida > Polychaeta > Sabellida > Serpulidae > Hydroides > Hydroides elegans. The sequence goes on along the minus strand of LQRL01065374.1, from coordinate 12,406 downwards.
GTAAGACACAATTCTTTCATGGAATATGTTTTAATAAATATAAAATGCAAGGTATAGTGTGATATATTCCACACAATATATACAAAGATAATATACCTTGGCGGCTTCTCCTTCTTGACCTTTTCCTTCTTGACCTTCTTGGGCAGGTTGACCTTGACCTGAATGAAGGCCGGCTGCAGCGTGATGCCCATGAAGGGCGGGTCGGTCACGTCCTCCACCATGATCACGTACTCTCCTGCGGGGTACGCAAGATGGGTTATGCAATTTGGTTTTAACAATGAGAAGGGTAAGACAATTATGTATACATTGTATTTTATTACGTGCTAAAATGTTGCCTAAATCCTATCTTAGGTCGAAGGAGTAGTGTTTGATATAAAAAGTTTGACAAATATCATCTCATAATAAGATGAAATAGAATTACATTGCGTCTTCTAAATATTTTTAATTATATTCCATGGTTTATTTTTTTTAATGAAAACGAAATATGAAATTTTCAAACAACTGTAAATCAATATTCAAAATTGCACGACAAACATAACATAACAGATAGCAACAAGAACAATCAATGTTTCAAACGCAAAACATATCTTTTTTTCTCTAAGCACATCATTTAAATCTGAACTTATACAACATATAAAGAACGTGTGTCATTTCAGTGTACGCGCTATCACAGTGTTAACATATAAAGCTATGTGGTTCTTCGTCAAACACAAAAATATATGCAAAGGTGCCGTTTTTGAATACCTGGTCTCGCATAGCGCTCATCTCCGAACTTCTTGATTCTTGCTTTGGCCTCCTCTGTCAAACCAGAGAAACACACGACCATGCACATGCAGAGAAAAAAACAGGAAAACACATGACAACAGAATTCCAACTCAAAGTGGTTTTTGCTTAGTTGACCTTTAGTGATTGAATATAAAATTGCATCTATATACCGATTTCACAGCGTCAGCCTACTTAGGTTTTCATTTTATAACCAACGGGTACCTTGTCTGGACCTGGTCTAGACTGTGAAATTTACCCTACATGTTTTGGCAATTCCATGCCAATAATCTTTTCTCCCAATGAATGGGAATTTTTATAATGCAGTCGAATTTTTCGCGTCCATAAAGATGATGAAAGCCACTTTAAAGTTGGAATTTGTTTGATATAAAAAAATAAACACACATACATTTCTATGAAACTGCAAGTGCCAAGAAACTTGAACACTCTTATTATTGTAATAAAATTGAATACAAATTCATTTTTGATCATTTGGAAAGCATTCACACCTTTAGATAGACTATTTGAAAGATGTATAACTCACATTGCTAAAGGTTTTTATTATATAAAATATATATGAAAAATGTAGAATTCGACAATAGTTTTAATATACGCTGCAACGTTTCAGCATTCAAATTGATGATTGCTGTCTTACATATACTTTGCTAACCAATCTTTAGCCCTTTCGGTCTTCACAATATAGACAACTGCTTAAATATGAAAACAGCTTATGTCTTAAAATGATTTTTTCGAAACAAAAATTACCGTTTAATAAATATAGTTTAAGCAAAGAAGTGCACAACACAAGTGATCGTAAAGGTTGAAATCTTATGTACAGGTTTCAAAATGGTCACCTTTGGTTTCAGTAATACTCGTAGAAGAAACCGCTTCTGATGTTGCAAGTAAACATATATAAGACGTACATTACATAAATGACATTGAAATCATTTTCATCTATAATTTCAATGTAAAAGAACAACTGAAATAAATATTTCCTGAAAGAGCTACTTAAAAAACACGTTATTTTGGAAAGGTTGGGTAGAAGTTTTTCGATAAAGAACCTCAAGTTACGCAGAAAGTGTTCGCTTGATTCATTGCATTACAAAAATAAAACTATTTCTCGGGATTATTTTTTTTTTTTCTATTTTCTTATTCTTAAATTAGTATGGGAATATCAACACTTATTTTATTTTAAGAAACGTTGTTTATCGGTGCTTAGTAGTTATTTTTTTATAAGAATGGGTAGTTTCCATTTATATACATCCAGATGACCATAGTTTATCTTGATTCTGCCAAGATCACCACAGCTTCATGTGTCTATGCAACATTTTTTAAAAGCTTACATGAACGTTATATGCATGCTATTGCTAACTTCACAAAATGTCAGGTATTGATGAATGCATATATTAATAAAACACATATATCTATTGATATACATGTACAATGTATTTATATACAGCAAATGACATGCATGCAAGACATGGAAAAGCACACAGAACATCTCATAATTTCCCAGATAACACCACGGTATACTAACCAGTAGACGACACCTTGGGCACCTTCTTGCCTGCCTTGGCAAACTGTTTGTTCTTCTCCATCTTTTCCTGTTCGTCCTGTACCATAAAGGGTCGGAACATGGGAGGTGCGCCCGCCAGGATAAGGTTGCCGAAGCTGACTGAGCCCTGTTGCGTGCGAAGGGTGTCGGGCGCTGGGTACACGGGCGTTTCTTCTACCTCGGTCTCAGGCTCGGGCGCTGGCTCTATTCATATATTTAAATTGAATATAACTTATAAAGAGAACGGATAAGGATCATAGCTTGTAATATATTGGTGACAATTTGGAAGACAAATATTTGTTTTGGCATATAATCCTTATTATATTTTCAAATTTAACATACATATTTATTAACATATCATATGGCCCCGGGCTGACTAACTGCACATCACCTCTTAATCTATCACAACATATTTATCGAATCAAGTACTTTGCATGTACCTGCAATGCTGGAAGGCTCCTGTGAGAGCTGCGTGCCCTCAGTGGTGACGCCGCCTTCTGCTGGCTTTGCGGCCTCTCCATCTTTCGTCTCTGGCGTCGCTTCGGCTGATGGTTCCTCTTTCTTTTCATCAGCCTTTTCCTCGCCTTCGGCTGAAGAGTGACCACCAATATTACGTTATACTTTATATAAGTTAGCATTAAGAAGAAGGGAAATCAACTTTTAAACAAATAATCCTTATATTAGATAACCTAATATGAATGAATACATACTTTGATTTCTTACCAAAAGTCAAAATTATATGTGAAGGACAGACAATTTTATTATGTGAGACTAAGATGTGATTCACCCATCTTAGTCATTTTTATTATCAGAATAACCTGGCTTTGGTTCGCTCTCGACGGTTGTATTTTCAGTTGAGACAAGATTGGTTGGCTGGCGACTGACAGGGACAGCCTTCGGTTCAGGTGGTGGGCCTAAAGTCTCGCGGTCGGGCATCTGGTCCGAGAGCGGGAATGTGACGATTGAGTAGCCACTATAAGAAAATGCAGAAGCTGTGTGTGCGACACATAAAAAACATCGGGAAGCTGATATTTAAATGGCTTAAATTTAGATAATTACGATTCGAATCCCGCTCAATATGTCATTATAAAGAGAACATAATCTTGCATAAATAAAGAGACTGCCTTATTTATATATAATTTTTAAGTAAACTTTTCAGCTCTTTATCAAATATAAATATAGTTTCGACGCCAGCTCTTTATCAAATATAAAAGCCAGATCACTCACAAAGGCGTCTCGACCACCGTTTCCTCGATGTCTTCGATCATGTCGAACAACGCCGACTTCATGCCGCTACCAGCAGATTTCTTGCCGCTCTTGTTGCCGATCTTTTCGGGAAGAATGTTTTTGTAACCAGCTGAGATTCGTAGTTTTCGCCCTTGATCTGTGTACGACGTAAAAATATCTTTAGGTTAAGGCTGATATTTTTTCTGATTTCGTGGTTGAAAATAACATAAAAATTGACGTGCTGCCACGAAATTATGAATATATCACCATCACAATGATTTACACGACCTCTGTCAAATATTTTTGCAGCCAAATGTCTTCAAAATAAGTAAAAAGTGCATCAAAACCGTACCCTGCGTGGCAGTGTTTATGTCGTTCTGGCACTCGACCGTGATCTCAAAGTACTCGCCCTGCGTGACCTCGACGGGCGTCGTGTTGGTGATGACTAGTTTCGACGCCATGTTGGCCGGGTGCCCGTTGATCCAGAGGCCCTCGTACAGCATGCCCGAGCAGTGCTCCATCGTGCCCTGGCCGTTGAACGAGTCGTTGCGGAACTGACCCTGTATAAGGTTTCGGATTTTTGATTACGGCTATGGAGTGTTTAATGATGAAGTTAAATAACAGGTATCTTACACACAAATTGTCATAAACACGAACATAATAGAGCATGAGAAAACTTAAACCACACACAAGATATGGAGTGAAATTGGCAGTTGTGATCCAAGCAGGTATAAGTACATGTTTCTGATATTCATTTATCTATTATTTAATTATAATCTTACATTGTATTGCGTGCCATCAGTAGCGCGTAGCTGACCATGACCTTGCCGCTGATCATTTACCCAGTCGCCGTCATACCGGTCTCCATTGCTACAAAAATGTAATAAGTACCATTACTACTAAAACTTTCCTTGAGCAGTCATTCAGTGGCAATCTAAAAAGAAGATTATATCAATCATAATTATTATATTTGACATCTTACAAAATTGCCAGCAAAGGACCGATTAATAAGTAAGGAAAGATGGTTCAACGACTTATAAATGTAGTTGAATGTAGTTGAATGTAGTTGAAGTTAAAATGAAATGCGCACAATTTTTGTGTTTTGTCAAAAAAAAACAAAAAGCAACACATACTACAGTACATGTACATTTTATTCAATTATCCCAAACATACAAACAACCTTTGTGGATCAGAATGGATAATTTGCATAGTTTTGGCATCAAAAACTGTCGCACTTTTGACAATAGGATTTTTGGGTCAACAACATCAAGAGAAAATAGACTTCAGTCAATGTTTGGATACAACTTGTATTCAAATATAAGGATCACAACTGATTGCTCAAAATGAGGGTTCATTTTAAGTATCAACTACTGTGCCATTAAGAAACAACTGCAACAAAGAAAATTCATTCAGCGTGGATCCAATCACATTAAATTTAATCAAAGCAGAATATATAGGTTAGCAATGTCTGCTAGATTTGGAATAATATATAAATAGTTAGGGACTACCGGGAACTGCTGTATTGAAGCCCTGGGCTTCTATTCGAATGTAGGCCCTTTTGCCAAGTGAAATTTGAATCTTAATTGAAGCCCATGGGCCTTTATTCGAATGTATGG
>LQRL01065372.1:2695-13785 GCA_001703475.1 Hydroides elegans | reverse complement strand
TCCTAGGGAAGTATGAGTATTTGAGGTAATTAGTGGAACAATAAGGTCTTTGGAAATTAAGTGAATGAGATAAAATTGTTGAACTAGAGCGTACAAGGTAAGGAGAGGTGACCTGTAATAGACCTTGTGTTATTTTGAACATGTTGATTAGGCGCAATTTAGCGCGTCTTTGTTCAAGTGACTCCCACTGAAGTTCCTTTAACATTTCGCTTGGTGAGCTTGTATTATGGTATCTGTTCTTTACATAGCGAGCTGCTCGCCTTTGCACAGCCTCAATTTGATTGATATCTCGTTTGCTGTGAGGGTCCCACACTGAGCAAGCGTACTCGACATGGGGCCTTACTAATGCGATTTTATTATTACTCGTAGGTGTGTTTGGGAATTTTAAACAAAGCTTGACATTAGCCTATGATTAGGGCTGTGTCGGGTCGGGTATTTTGCTACCCGAAAACCCGAAGTTAATACCCGACCCGACCCGATACCCGACCCGAAGTTTTCAAAACATGGTTTAAGTTAACTCTACAGGATATGTTCATAATTTTGTAATCGGATAAAAAATTAACTAGAAAAATCTTGTTTATTTTTATTTAACTGACAAACCGTACAGATAACTTATTTTAAATTATTTTGATGACTGAAACATTAAAATCTACTTTATAAATAACATTTTATAAGTTAAATCGTCTTTTATTTTTCCCATAATGCAACATTTCGGGTACCCGAACCCAAATTTTCAGTTCGGGTACCCGATCTCTATGACCTTCCATTCAAAAGTTCTAGCCCGTACAAGAAAGCAATAACAGACAGACGGACAGACGGACACCCCAACTCTATAGGCCCCCAACTTTTGGGTTGAGGGCTTACGAGTAGTCGTAGGTCTCTGTAGTCGCTTTTCAAGTTTCGTGCACTAAATCATGAGTAAAATATCACTTGTAGTCAGATCATTTACAGCATGCAATAACATCACAGTCAATATTTTTGTGAATAATCTATTAAAATATTTTAAAGAGCAACCTTTCAAGATTCACAGTTTTTTCTGACTCAAAAAAAATTTGACAGTTATTTGTTTTGAACAAAAATAATGTAAAGACTGAAACGGCTCCTTGTCCAAGGAAACCACCATTCCTGACACAAAACCTGGAATGGGTAATTTAATAATACATTCATAACTCCAGACAAAATATCGATTTCAGGTTAGTACGTAGCGTATCGAACGTTTCAATAGCAGGGGCCAAATGCATAAAGAAAATTAAACTAGAATATAAGAGTAAAAATTGAGTATAAGTTTACCTTAAACTTAAATGTATGCACAACATTAAACATACGTAAGTTTGTAAACTTATATTTAAGTTCATTATCAACTGTCTTGTGGATTTTGATTGGCTAAATTTAAGTTTATCATGAAATTGTCTCGAGAATGACGAAGGCTTTTTGATCTGTTTAACCTTATGTTACCTTATGTCGATACTGGCACCAGGTCGTTTTAGTCCACTATGGCCAGATCAGAATAAACTTCTTGTACATTTATGCTTGGTCGGCTAATGTACGGCAGCTTTGCTTTGTGATCATATACAATATCCTGATTGTTCCAAAATCTATCGATACGATTTTGAAAGAGTTTACACTTGGCGCATTAACGACATCTGTAGGAAGCGAATTCCAAGAGATAACGACTCTCTGCGTAAATGATGCGCTTCTTAGTTTTTTTTTTCGACTTCGCTCCTTCACTAGATACATGTAATGTTAATACGCGCGACGTTTCGCTAGAGCATGTGATAGTTTTATGTCGTATATTCCAAGTAAAAATTTGTACGCTTCTATCATATCCCCTCTTAGGGTAGGTAGTTTTAATTTCTGTAGTCGTTCTTTGTAGCTGAGATTATCCATACTGGGTAGCATTTTAGTAGCCCTCCTTTGCACTTGTTCAATTGCATCAATCTATTTCATTTTATATGGGCACCATACACTATTACCGTATTCTAGATGTGACCTTACAAGTGCTTTATACGATGGTATGACTGCTTTCACACTGAGAAATCTATATGAAGGACGTATCATTGCACATATACTACGCGCCTTTTTTATTTGTTCATTGATATGTATATCGAATTCCAGTGCCTTATCAATCGTCACACCTAAATCTTTTTCACTTTTAACTCTTCCTATTTCATATATTGCAATATTAGAGTTTATGTAGTATTTCGCATTTGACCATCCATTGATTGATAACAATTTGTACTTTTCCTTGTTAAAACCTAGTAACCATTTGTCAATCCAGTCAATCATTGTGTTTAACTCATTCTGGAGTATAACAATATCATTGATTGATTTTATAACTCTAAATAGTTTGGTATCATCAGCAAACAAATATAAACTACTATTAATTTAATCACAAATGTCATTATGAATATCACAAATAATAAAGGGCCTAGTACACTGCCCTGAGGAATGCCACCTTAGCACTTTAGCCCACTTCGATGCTGACCCGTTCACGATCACTCGTTGAACTCGGTCCTTAAGGAAGTCTTTTATCCAACTCAACACTGGGTCACATATTCCATATGATTTAAGTTTATGAATCAATCTACGATGCGGCACCGTGTCAAAAGCTTTCATAAAGTCTAAGTAAAGGCAATTTACTTCACAACGCCCAACAACCGCTAGGGTCCACTCATCAATAGTGTTTGATAATAGCAACACAGTTGACCGTTTTGGTAAAAATCCATACTGCTTATCACTAAATAAACCATTGTTGAACATACATTTTGATATATGATCACGTACAAACTTTTCCATCGTCTTGCACACACTGTTAGTCAAACTAACTGGCCTATAATTAGAAGCCAGTTCATTGTCACCCTTTTTCAATAATGCTGAAACATTTGTTTTTTTTTTCGGTCTTTAGACAGGGTCTTATTTCGAAGAAATTTGTTCATTATAATACTCAAAGGTACACTGAATTCATTTGCCAATTCTTTCAAAAGATGAGGATGCATTTGGTCTGGACCACAACTTTTATTAATATCAAATTCTCCTAGTTTTTTTGCTATCATTGATTCTGTAATCAAGAGTTTTGGCATTTCATGCTTTTATGGTTTATTGTTCACTTCAGGTAAAACATCATTACTCCCTTCAGAGACAAAGACACTTGCGAAGAAGTCTGATAGTATTTGAGCTTTTTTTCAGAGTCATTTTGGTTAGTTTGCCACCTTTGGCATTATTTATATAAGGATCAGGTATACCTTGAACAATCCTAGTCTTTGATTTTATATAACTCCAGACTACTTTAGGGTCTGTTTTAGCTTTTGTTTCTATTTCTGCCTCATATTCTCACCGCGCTTTACTGATCATATTCATAACTTTATTTCAAATTCTATTATATTCTTTTCTATCCTTTGGGTTAGTATATTTTTTGTATTTTCCGTAGTTTATTTTTCATTTTTTAACAGCTCACTTTGAGTTTTAGAGAATGGCATTTGCTTTAATTTGTTTGCAACTATCCTCCTAATTGGCACATGTTTAGACACTGTATTATGCACTTTGTCACAGAATAGTTTCCAATCGATATCAATGCTATCCTGATTTAATAACACTTTCCAGTCTATATTTTGTAATTCCTTCTTCATTGACTCAAAGTCTGCTTTTCTATAGTAATACTTTGTTGTGAGATGTTGTGATATGTTTTTTTTCACATATATGATCGAACTTCAATACCCCAAGATCACTTTTGCCCAGTGGACTTTCATATTCTAAGTTTTCTGTCCATTGTTCATTGTCTGTAAAAACAAGATCAGTCGCATTGCTTTTTTCATTACATCTATATCGGGTTGTATGTTTAATAATTTTATCTAGGTAACTGACTCTTATGGTTTCTATAAACTGTATTTCTTTGCTATTTTTATCCTTTGTGTTAACTGACCATGTATTCAAATTGATTAGTGGATAGCTAAGATTTGCTATCAGTTCATTCAATTGTTCATTATTTTCACACGAGTTATTTGGACTGCGATAGAAACAGCCTAAAACTAAACTGTCTGCACCACTTGTATTTACTAACAGTAGTTATGCTTCATTGAATCGCGCACTTGTATCACCTTTAATAGAAGCTTTGATATCAGTTTAAATATAGGTAGCTATCCCCCTTTCAGATTCACTTATATTATGAAAAAGATTATATCCATCAAGTTGGATTTCTGAGGGATTCATTTCATGCCTCGAGATTTTTGGTTTAACTTCTGTGACACATACAATATCATAATCCTCACTTGATATACGCAGTTAAAGTTCATCTATTTTGTTTAATAGTGAGTCAGCATTTGTATAAAACACTTTAAGTTTATTCGCTTTCACATGAGTTTGAGTTTCCCTGGCTTTATTGGTTGCTTTATAAGTTAAGTTTTCTACATTTTTGCGTTTATTTGATCTTGGATTTTCACTATCCTTCGATTCCAAGGTGGTCGTCTCACCCGAAACAGATATTTTCCCTGTTCTGCCTTACTCATCTCTTTAGCCTTTTCATATAGTTGTTTGCCCTCTTCTCGTTCCATTTTTGTCATGTCATGGTTCACTCGTATTTTAAGCGGAGATATGGTTAGGTTTCTAAACCTCAGGCCAATAGCAATTTTAATATGCCGGCCTGACAGGCTGTCAGTTTTTGTGTGCATGGACAATTTATTTATTATATCTTTCTTACTTTGCAATCGATTTTCAGGTCAATGGTTTCTATTTCAAGCCGGTAGAATTTCTAAAACTGCCTTCACTTAGGGTCCGAAGATATTTTTGCATTTTGCTTTTCTCTGGAATATGCACTGAATGTCCGGTCATTCTACAGAGTCCGATTCAGTGCCTTTATATCATGCTTAGTAAGCATAAAATTATATGTATTATAGTTAAATTATATGTTTCTCATGATTATTTTGTAAGCGCGCTGCTTCCAGATGTTCAAAAACATGAAAATCACGAAATACTTTGCTTTAGAAAATCTATTAATATTGATCTGTCTTGGTTTTACGTCTATCATTCGATACGTAAACAAACTGTTTCAATCAACATAATCTAATTAAATGGTTTCGATATTGCGTTTCTCAAGAAAGCTTGCTTGGTCCCTTACTGCATATACTGATTTCAACCCACCGATTTGCCTCAACTACGATGCGACGCGACTGTCTACGACGCTGTCTGGGCACCTTCCACGACGATCGCACGATCATCTCTGATTGTCGTGGATTTGCCACGATTCAACATGCTGAATTGCGGGCAATGTAAATCGGTGTTGTAAACAGCCCTACGACGCGACGCGACATGATTTCCTATATTCTCTTACAATTTCAGGAAAAATGTATATAAAATTGATAAAATATCTACAAGTTTTTTTTAGAATATTTGAAAAAGGATATTCAAAACTATCTATACATGTTCTAAATTCCTTCCTTTTATTATTACACAGTTTCTTTAATTTACGCTTAACAGTATAAATATGAATTTGTATGCTGATTCATGTTAGCTTTATCAATCAATAGTGTCATGTATTATTAAAATGATAACACTATTTTGATAACACTATTTTGATAACAGATACCTGTTTTTTAACAATAACTCAAAATTATTAGACAATTCAAATAAGTCTTGAGCTCAGGTTATTAAATATATAGTTGTTCTATAAAAATTTAGATAAAGAAAAAGGTATATTTTTTCCTCAAAATATTTGTTTTATGAACCGACTATCCATCTTTTATCTTATTATTTTTATTCCTATTAGCAATAAGTGTGTGTCCAAATGTTTTTGTTTTCTTTTCAAACAAATATATGTGACGCAATAATGAGCATTGGCTTTCGGGCCGTGGCGCTAAAAATAATTCGACATGTCACCAATTTGCTTTTACCTGACAAGACTGTTTATGACTGTATCTGGTTGCGCCGCGCCGCGTCGCACTATGGTTGGAGTAAATCGGCGGTGTGAAATATGCACTTTATTTCCTAATGACATGCTTATGTCTATTGAAAAAAAAGCTTTTACTATACGCTGATAAGTGTGTGATTCGTATATGTCATAAAAATCCTATTGTTTTATTAAAGTCGCTGAAGACTTAGATTCGTGTAACAACTGGCCTATCGACAACAAATGATTACTAAAAAACGAGTGTATCCTGTTTGAAACCAAACCTAAACTCAATTTAAAAAATAGTCTATATGGTACTAAAAATGTTAAATATCTTTGGGTGATCCTGGGCAAGGATCTTACGGGGTCCATGTTTTACTTAATGTCATACCCAAGGCTATAAAAATGCTTAAATTCTTAAACCGCAATGACCATTATGTCAACTTTAATTGCAAAAGTTATGCGATGCACCCATACAATGTCATTTAGACTACTGCTGCATTGTGTGGTTCGCTTCATTATGCCTTCAAATATCAGTTTCATGTGAAAGTACAATAGGTTGATTTATTTTAAAACAACCCGATCAAGGCCTCACATAAGTCAGTCAGATCTCAACATTTTAAAGTACTTACACTAATCAAATAGGTTTTATCAAATACGTTTAAGTTATTTTTCAAGCATAGGCATAAAAAGTCCTTACTCTTCCATATATTACGGTGTATTTCTCGTTTTAAACGAGTCAAAATCATTCACATATTTAGAATAAAAAGCAAAACGACATCAAGCTATCTTTTTCCTAGTGTTAATTGTGTCGACAAACAAGCGTGTAATTACACTTCGGTAAAAGATCCGAATTGTTTACCGAAAGTAACCAAACAGCAACACGGTTAGACAGCTTCAAATATAATTGTAAAACATATACAGAATTCTGTGCATCAAAACATGAGAATTATGTTACGGATTATTTTGCAACGTTGTTTATTCTAGTCATTTTAGTTTTAACCCAATGGCACTTTATACTGCATTCTGCCGCAAGTATTTTCATATACCGGTTTTGCATAAAGGTCCTCATTGGAAATAACCCAATGAAATTCATTGCTTGCTCTTCGAATATTAATCATTTGCATGTGTATACATTCATTTGCTCTTGCTATCTATTTATTGTATACATGTAAATGTTTACTTTTCTTCAATCAATAATACCAACGACTATTCCCTAATCTTCTGAGAGTTATGGGTGACGGTAACAGGTCATAAGACAAGCGTATTAAAAAAACTTGAGTCGAAGTGGTTCTATTTGCCAGTGCATGTTCCATGATATTTTTCTGGTTATTAATATCTCCTACTTCATCCAGGCTCCCTGAAAATTCTGAAAATCATCCAGTATGTAATAAAACGTGTATTATAACTTGACTCTTCTTCCAATTACAATTTTACCAATCTGCATGTAAACAGATATTCGAGCGTAAAACAGATTTCAGTTTAATCCAATCATAACCTGAATTATCAATCTTTTAATTATCAATCTCAAATGGATGATTATTTTATCCACAGTACACGGTAGTTACTCAGTGGCCACTTAGTTGTTTTAAATAGAAGCAATAACTCCCCGTATCCTAGGAGTACATGATAAATGATCCTTGCGCAAACAAACCCCGCCGCATAATTGTAGCATTAACTAAAGCATTTTCACTATTTTATGGTTAATCATTTTATTTGAGCTGTGATGCCTGCGATAGAATTTCTTTTTTAAAAAAAACATAAGTATTATTTTAATATATCTAAAAAGTTTTTTTTAAGTCACATGTCGGTATGTTTCACCGCTTTTCTGAAATTGTCATTTGAAATTCCCGGGTATACCATTATTGTATCAGTATATCACTGTTAAACATTGATTTTATGCAATCTTTGTAATATATTATTTATACAGTAGTATAAAATGATATGATATAAATATAACCAGTTGCGTAATTGTGTGGTAATAAGCAAGCTATAGGCCTACACAAGCTTTACAAAGACATAAAATCGGATAATTTATAAAATACGATGCACTGAACCATTAAGTCTTAATCCATTGGCTTTACCTTTGAGCTCTATCTTCAAAAAATGTATATTAACTTTTATGTTGTTAATTAAGCGCATTTGAAACTACGTACATTCTTCAAATATGGTCTTTTAACTTTGATCTAGTCAACCTATGTAGTTTGATACTGCATAAATATATTATATTTCAAGATTTTTTTGTACATTTGATCAAAGCCTGACTATCATAGTAGGCCTTGATTGATATAAAGAAAAATGATAAATTTAAACTAACAAAATATTAGCCTAAGGTATTATAAAATTATTAGTAACCAATATTAAAAATATGACAAACATGAAACAAATATTTGATTTATTTCGATTCCATATTTGAATTACTATTACTTATTTATGGTGTTAAGTATATAGTTCAATTGCCATACTACAAAGATAGCATGTTTATTAATGGTACCCATCTCATTTAAATGCAGAATGTGAGTAAAAAAGTGCATTTTTGGAGCATATTCAAATATTATTTGTGAAAAAATATAAAACATACCCGTATTAAATATAAATATATCAAAATTCAAAAGGTGTTCAAGATTTTCTGAGAAAATGAAGATATTTTATCGCAGGCATCCATTTTAAATGTTAAGTTTAATTTTACCCATTATACATTGGTTCTTATAGTGGATTTTTTGCCCCTTCATGCTCGATTGCAATTCCAACACATTAAATGAGCACACTGTGAGGATCAACTTAGTGTCGACAAATGCGGCAAAAGTAACTCCCGCGGATGATTAATGTACGTAAATAGCCACTAAGGTAATTCTAATGATAAATAAAATGAAAACATTGTAGTATCGCTCAGCAATGACACTGCATAAAAACTTTTTAAACAACGGTTTTCCAAAAATAAAGGAACACAATATTCAGATCCAGGATTGGTAGATAATTATTGCACGATAGGTTCGAATCGGATACACCTAGCCTCCGCCATCATGTAATAAACATCTGCCAAACCTGCACCTCCATAATGAATTTCCCGACATTGTTATAGTTCAAGAGAAAAAATGTCAATACTAGAATTAACGATGAATTAAATATAATTAGTGCTCATTGCAGATAATAGGATAATTATTTCGCACTTGCATCTGATATATAATCAGTCGTTTATCAGTATGGGTTTCTATGTAGTATAAATTGGCAATCGCGGCTATATTGATAAGACGAATGGAAATGTGTTTAATATATTTTTCGATAATATATCGATAAGTCGAATAAAGTAAAAAAAATCAAGTAAAAATGTGATTTCAAAGCTAGTGATCTTAGGATCATTAAGTATATTCTGTTCAAAAGATGGGCATTTTTGGTACAGACAAAAATACTTAAACCATATATATAAATAAAAGCTTTAACAAATAGTTTACTAGCATGGTCGAAAAATCGGGAACAAGCAGTGTTCATTAGATTTTGTACAAAATTTCACGATGATACTTGCCTTGTAATTTCGACCTTACATATGCCTGATGTACATTTGTTTGTGTTATTTTGCAAATAAAAATATATATTATATATTAACTATATGAACACAGATGTGATATGTACTAGATACTTACTATAAACACGAACATGACTATAGTGTTTATAATCACCGATGGCCCAAAAAGTTCTAGTGTTGTGACTTGGGTCTATAATCTGGATACTTTACCTTCAATTATTGTCTATTCTACTTGTCGTATTTATGACTTCATTCTACGACGGATGTCCGAGATTAAGGAGAAGTTCAACTCACCTAATATCAGCATCGCTCTTTATATTGTCACATCTAGCTCTCGATATCTGTCCACCTCTTATTTAGGAGCATTACCTCGATCGTCTGTTTGTATAGCAGACCATATCCGCAAAGTGACCTTGCTTAATTATTGAACATCAATTACATCCGCACCAATCTATTGCATATTCCAACATCTAATCCTCGTTTAGTCCAGTCTACATATATAATTAAGGATATTGAGTTAACCTTGCCAACTTCTCCTCAGACTCAGCAAGTCTAACTGTTAATTTAACTCTACATATATTCAAGATTGAAGCACAATTTATATAAATAGCCGCAAATAAATGCCCGCTTATCTTGATTATTCACGGCAGTTTAAATCGCCCTTTTTGGTACACTTTAGTTTTGTTGGCCCAACCCCCTCTTTATCGCTTTTGTGAACATCGGGATTAAGAGCATCGTCTACAGTGCCTCAACTGAAAAGCTTAAAAATATCTTAAACATGTGGTTAAATGGTAAAATTCAAGTTTTTAAATTAAGTTTTACGGTATGTTCCCATGATAAGATTTTATTTAAAATTGTATAAGTAACAAGCCATCGTAGAGGGCAAAGCCCCCAACCTCCCGTCACCGCCCCCTCCCCCGTATCATTTCCTGTTCTACCTTTTTTAATTCCCTGTTTTATTTCCTCTGTTACTATCCCTCTATCTTGTTTCTCTAATTTTTCATTGATTCCTCAAATATTTAACTATTCGATTTACATATGAACACCAAGTCGAATTTAAGTGATTATGATATTCTATATATTTCAATAGAACAACCAAACATTTTCATTTAGCTAAAAAATGTGATAAGCAGAATAATTAGATTATTCATTCTCGTATAATAATGGTTTCATGTTTATAACAATCTGTCGGAAATTAGCATAACATATAGATTTTTCTTGGTGGAAAAACGATTATCATGCACTAAATCCAATTGTGACGCAATAATTCAATTGTTATGCAACTTGAACAATGGGTTAATTGCGTCACAAGCATTCTTTTCCTAGTTATTGTTGCGAAGCATCATTGTTACACCTCAATTGTTTGCGTCATATTTCCCCAAAAAAAGTTGAAAATTTTGAACTTTGAACCAGATTTTCACTTATCATTTATTAATCAAAAAATAAAAAGGTCGGGCATCTACCTTATAAATTTTCACACATTCCTTCCCACTGATGTTTATAGCGACATGCTACCGTTTTAGTGCTAGGCCTTGACGAAACTTTTTTGGTCGATTTTAGGGTCTGAAAAATCAACCCGTTTTATTAGCCCCCTCCGGGCCCCTATGCCCCGGTTGGGGGCTAAAAATGCATCTTGTCCTGTTTCTAACGGCATCAAGTTTACTGGTAGGTCAAAAGGGTTTGTGAACG
>LQRL01065342.1:10772-23835 GCA_001703475.1 Hydroides elegans | reverse complement strand
GTGCCGTTGTTGTCGCCAATGGCGTATTTCTTCCAGTTGATGCCGCCGGCTTGGAAGCTGCCCGAGCGGTTGGGCAGGCTGCGGGAGATGTAGTTGTCACCGACCTGCGTTAAGGAGAAAATGCGTTATTGCTATAATTAAAGTTCTTATTTAATTGAATATTTTGTTGTTGCTATATGTGTGACAATCCATTGTTTACTCAAGTATTTTAAATCAAAGATACACGTCAATGGATGTACAATCCGAAATGTCGATATTAAAGAAAGCCTTTTTTTCGTTTTTCAAATATTTTTGCGAATTTTCTTACATATTTTGATAGCTATATCACAGCGATAACTAAACATATACATTTAATATGTAAGATAATAATGACAGTTTCAAAACAACCTATTTTTTTTACCCAAACATCATCGCTCGAAATCAAAATTTATGACGCTGTAAAAACACACCAATCGATTATCGTTCAAACAGCTCTATTTACCTACACTCAAACACACGACAAATTCACCATCACTTTTTTAATGGATGAGTTGAAATATGAAACTATACATTTCACAACTCGTTGACAAATGAGTAAATCATTCGAAGGCTGTGAAATCGAAAGGTATATCATGACTTAAAATGATCGATTTGTCAAGGTACCTCTCTCGAATTTAGGTCAATGTATAGGTCGAATTCATAATACTTTCACTCATTTTCGTTTAAAATACAGTTACAAGGTAACCTCTCGAATCTAGGTCAAATAAATGTCCATTTTTCCCCAAGTTTCTCAATATAATATTTTCACTGATTTTAATTTAAAATGCAGTTGTGATATAACCTTCCGAATCCAGGTCAATAGTTTTTAAATATATATATTTTTTTTCATTTTTTTTTATTATTTCACCCAACACTTTCACTGATTTTCATTTAAACAACGCAATTTATTCAGGCCAAAGGTGACAGTTTCAAGATGACATGGTGAACAATACGGTCGATTGTATTTCTGCATATTGGTAAGTGCCTAGTGAACCGAAGCCCTGAAGCAACGGACATCTGTGTCTGTGAACTGACCACATTGTGCTTGAAAAGTGAAAAGGTCAAGATGGCTGGCTACTGGGTCAAGAAAAGGATAGGCATTTCGATAAGATTGACCTGAATGATGTTGATTTCGGGGTTTACTCAAGGCATGTTATCATTACCTAAGGGGATATTTGTAAACTTATTCTAACAGTGGCAACACAATTTGTTTATTACGAAATCAAAATATACTGCACTCTCAATAAACAACCAGGCCGCCCCCACCCAACCTTCATTCCACCAACATGTTGTCCCTGGTTGCCCTGTCGCTGTTGCTTCAAACTGTGATGGTAGTGGTTGCTTTCCGTATCTCCGCTTAGCGACGAGCCCGTCGTGATATCCCTGCCCCCTGTAACCCCAAAATCTAGTTTATATCTAATCCCTTTAACTCACCTGTTGCCCCTGGTTGCCCTGCCGTTGCTGCTTCAAACTGTGATGATAATGGTTGCTATCCGTGTCTCCGCTTAGCGACGAGCCCGTCGTGATGTCATCGGTCGATATATCGTTGATCGTGTCGCTGATGTCGCCCGACGAGATCGAACTGCTGTCTTCGAAGCTATAAGTAGATCAAAAAGAGAAACATTGGTTAATATTCTAAGTCAAGATGTAATAGCGTATAAATACAGAAAACATGCTAGTCCAATGCATACAAGTGGCGCATTTGAGACTCGTTTCTCTAAACAGCTGGATCAAAAATATGAAAAGAGGTGAAATAAAATACTTTTTTCATATTTGAACTGAAAAAAAAACATTAAAAATTTAGTGTTTTTAAAATGATTATGTTAGTAAGCTTGTAAAACATGAAAAGCAACTAAACACGGTTAAGCGCCAAAATTAGTTCAAATACTTAATACATGTATTCAAAACGTAAACTTCGTTAATAAATCCGTTTCAAAAACAACTTGTGTGGTAAAACTGATCAGTTTTATCATTTTCTTTTGTATTTTAAATGTTTGCTATGCAAATTGTTTATCTATTATCCAATAACAATTAAATGTGCAAAGTAAAAATAACCTACAATTGTAATTGGTGGTTTTATATCACTCGAATTATATTGTGTCATCTACCATAAATATCCCGACCATAAAAATACAGTAATATTTTCATTCAATTTATATTGTTTAAGAAAACTACATTACAAGTTCCCGAAATATTTAACAACGATGCCATATGCACCAACAATACGATCGTGTTTTGTTCGTATTATAATCCGAAAATATAAGTCACATTATGTATTCATGTCCTTTTGGCATTTCTCTACAGTCATTTTTTACATTCACTTAATTCAGACTTATCATAAAAGTCCTTTATTGTGCTCGTGCCAAAAACACCATTTTTTCCATCTACAATGTATAACAATGATTTGCATTCAAAATCTCGAACTTTGAAAAATTAGGAAAACAGCTATTGGTACTTTGTCAAACAAATTGCTGCTAAAAAAGACAGGTTCTAGATTTTGCTAGGCGATAACCCAAGAATATTATTCGAGAAGATTAAAAGGGTAGAAATCTAGAAGAATAGGTTTAGATGATATCTTCCTGCTTGTTTTACCCAAGATACAATACCAGTTTCACTTCAAATTCACCTTAGACCCCTATGTTTTTTTAAACTTGATCCCAGGTGCCGAGGAACCGACTTTAAATGCGGTAAAAAGTCATAATATGTTTTTGATTTTTAAAAACGACTTCTAATAATAATAAGGGCGGAAGAGGAATTTATTGCAATAATCTTACACTGCAACGGAAAACAAACTGTGCAATTGATATAAATCGACCGATACATTATCGAATGGAAAAAGAAAATGTTTGTGATGTGGATAGCCTTTCCTCCTCATCAGAATTGAATCTTCTGATGTTCACGAGTTCGAAGTGTGCAAAACGGTTTGATACAGGTAGATACATATAGGTAGGATCCCAAGTGTTCATACGATTCTGAGGGGTAGAAAACGAATGGTTCATCATTTTTTGAGGGTTCGAAGTGTTCAACCTATCACTTCAACCCCTCACCACCCCTCCAAACCATCCCTTAAAAAAGAGCATCCTCCTTCACCCTCTCCGCGCGTGTTGTACACACAATCAACACCCTCCTGATGTATACAGGTGTCTTACGCCTGGCTGCACCTTACAACAATGCGACACCTTTCTCCCAATAACAATGAGACATTTCTATTTTTGTTTTGTTTAGAAACCCTTTTTAATAATTCATGAAAAATAACAGGCGACAGTGTTGATGTTCGTCTGAAGTTCAAGTTCTTTTTCTAACATTTTTTCTTTTCTACCATTTGTGCATGAAGAGGTTAAGTGGTGTGTGCATGTTTATATAAACAAGAGATTTTCATTGCTTAAGTTTCACACTTGGCATTCTATTATGAAATGCAACACTTTCGCTTGCCAAGCAACAATAACAGCTGTTCATAATGCACGCGTGTATTTTTTGTAATATTCTTCCAGCAAATGATTGAAACAAAACAAACGACTTTCCTTTTAACAATCCATCTGTTTCAATCAATCGCAACTATGTTACTGTTCAAGGGAATTTCTCAAATTTCAACTGGCGTGAAAATAATACACGCGAAAATATAGGCTGAGCATGGCCTCAAGATAGCTCCATAATAAATCATATTCGCGCATAAAACGTCGATAATTAGAGACTTTGTCGTGGCAATTTGTGTCTAATTAAAAGTGATGATTTAATGATGAACGGTCTCAGCCCCAGGGGTATGGGGAGCGTTTTGATTTAAAGCCTTGACAAAGGGGTGTGTCTAAATTGTCCGACCTGTCTGTACCTTGGGCTAGTGGGTACGGGTTCATTATTATTGTTCAGTTATAATTTAGTTATCATAGTTTCATGTCTTAAACGAATAGGTTTACATTTAAACAATAGAAAGTGGAAATTTGAGTTGTCATGCAAACTCGTTGCTAAGAGACCCGTCGATAACTTATCGTCTCCAAGTTTGAAGTGCCATATATAGGTATTATTTCGAGGAATATAAGATGTTGAGAAGTATGTGCGTTTTCGACAGGGGCTTAATCGAACATGTTCAAGTACTACTATATGCAATCATCATGTTTTATCATGACTAATATAACTGCTGAGCAAATACATATGTCCATGTATATGTATGCGCAGGCAATTAATTCATATGAAGTTAAGATCAAACATTAAATGGACCATGTGTTTGCACTTAATAATCGACTCACAAAGGTCTCTATATCCTTGGCTCCCTTCGATTTTATTTTTAGCGCTAATCGGTAGTTAGCAAAAAATACATTGAATATATTTATTTAGTTTTGCTTCGATTCACGCTTTTTCCTCTCCCAACAAACAGCCAACCTCCTTGTGTTTTATCTTCTTATTATTCCGACCTCGATTTTCCATGATGCGAGAGAAAAAAACCATTACGTTTGCAGTTAAGAATATTAGTTTTGTCTTATCAATGTCATTTGCAGTTATGATGAAAAATAATGCCTTTTTGAAACCCGATATTCATTGGACCTATTTGTCAAGGAGGCGGAAACCTTAACTATTTGTGACTGTTGGACGTGCTGAAAATGTACAAGATGTCATCGGTTTCACCAATTTCTTATCGGTGACAGGTCATCACTAAAAAGGTGTAACCGAAACATTGTTTACAACAAGAAACGTCAGGACCCTTTGTTGAAACTCATATGTCAACTGTTGAACCATCAGAGTGTGAACAACAAACTCGTTGTGAAAAGGCGCGAAGAGCGTTGGACAAGTGGAGGAATAGCCAATGTCAATATATGTTTGTTTTCGAAAAAAAGTAGGTCTCGCTGTTGACCAGTGAATGATTGAAATCTAAAACGACATTCGCGGACCGAAACAACTGTGCAACCGCTTCGGTTTACCCCCTCCATCTTTCAAAACAGAGAATGACGGTACTCGTTGAATTTTCTTCGATGGCTGCGAAATGCAGACAATATTGTAGTACGGTGAAACTAATATCGCTGGATGGTCTTTGAATATCGCAGTGATCGGAGAACATTTCACTCGAGCCTAACCGGACCATCTCTTGATTCCATTGCGATTAATAGGAATTCTGGCTATACCAAAATACACGAAATCAAATCCTATAGTTACAGGGTGCCAATGAACTTAGTACTCAACTGACTACGCCTTTAACTACGTCCTTAGCTACGCGTCTTACTCACCTGTATCCATGGTTACTATCGGGCGTGGGCGTACTGCGCCCGCTGCTTTCGCCGTCACTAAGCGCCGAAAGCGCATCCTCTAGCTTGTAGCTATAGATATCATCGGGTACCTCTGGGATGGTTGTGAGGCCCAGGTAGAGCTGTTCAGTGTGATAACTGGCGCTTTGTAACATTTTCGGCATATCCCTTTGTATATCTATGGTTATTCAGGACCGGATTTCAATCGATATGTAACATTTTCAAAATAGTTATCTGTTTCTCATACACTGTTTAGCAGATCTATTTTATCCGTTTTTAGCTCAAGTTTAAAAAAAAAACCTTTCTATAGTTTCATTATACAACGCTTTATCCGCTTGAGTCTTTGGTTGTAAATATGTGATGCAAAAAATATTCCACTTCTTCTCTCTCAAAATACTTCAAATATTAACAATTATTCCAATAAAAAATACTTGACCAAAACACTTTCAACGACACAATCACATACACAACTATCCAGAACCAATCGCCTTATATTCCAAACGTTGATATCATATGTCTTTCCGTTTGTGCTCCAACTAAATCCCTCAAAATATCAAGTTATAGACGGAAGTGTCAGTTTTAATCCGCTAAGTACAGGCCTTGTAATGATGAAACTGATTGAGCATCATCTATCCCCGGCTCTCACAATGAATAATCCATCAGCTTACATACCAAGGACACAAAACATAGGAACTGAGAATCTCTTTTTTTACATATTTTAGCTGATCAGTTCCGGTCAATTTTATATGGGATACAAGTTTTGTACCGTTTCTTGTTGTGGATATTTTTTTAATCATATCTAATTCTTAATATATCTAAGTTGCGTTTTTTTATTAATACGTTTATTCATATTCCATCATATCCATATTGTTTTAGATATATTCCATCGTCGTCTATGAGCACTTGTTTAACCCTTCTCTCCAACCGTTATGTTTGATCAGCATGGGGCTAGGGCAATGCACAGTCGATACATAAAAACGAGTGAATCGTTACAGCTGAGAATATTTTTTGACACTTGCACAAATAACAGTTTACTTTTCCTGATTGTCCTATTGGGAACGTATGTCATTGTATGTCATTGTATCCAAACAATTCGACCGTCTGTATAACTAATTAAGCGAATCAATTTGCCCTTTTGCACATCGGGTTTTGTTATGTTAACTGCTTTTGTGCTAAACATATAAAAAAAAACATTACATTTTCTATCCTATCTGATTGCATCTTTAGATATGGCAGATATGGAATATAGTTTTTTTTTTATGTCACATTTCTCATTTGTTCAACTAATCACATATATGTCACTGCAACAACTGTGAACAAAAATTCCGTAAATGAGTTGATGAACTAATAAGACACCTGTCAACTCAACTAAATGGGGTGACACTACAAGCCCAAATCAGATAAAAAGCCCTCCTTTTAAACGACGCAACACCCTATAAATACTTATCTCTCCTAATCCATTTATTATCGAGTTCGAAATCGTTGAGTGGTCGACTCAACATCTAAACATACAACAATACGAACGAGGATCAAGTCCTCTTTTATTAGTTGGCCATTGCAATTATAATATGGGACAACCTTGTATTTTCGAGGAGGCTTCTGTTCTAGTTTGGTTATCGAAAATATCATGAACTTCGAGGAGTCGAGGACATATACGATTTTGTAGGCGGACAGGGCTTCGTGCAAAATGAATGAAATGAATGAATTACAAAAAAATGTTGAACAGTTTGATATAACTCTAATTTGATTGCTCCATGTAAAAACAAAATCCGATTTATTTTTGCCTGAAAATATTTTGAGAAACGCCGCCTAAAACATATAGATGATCCATTCCATCACAGGTCTCTTTTCAGTTCATAATTAGTCTACCGGGTAAAAGAAAAATATTACTTTTTTTGCATAAACCCCCCTAGTTAATAATGTTTTTGGATGAAGTGGTCACTTAACAATATCTCTTTTATTATGTTTTGTCACAATATGAAGAGTGATCAAACCGTTATTGCATAGTCCCTATCACTGTTATAATCGTAATCCATGTTCATGAAAACAGGAACTATCATCATGCTTAAGATACCGAACATGCAAAGCTTAGATGGGTGATCGTGACCGTCACTCAACTGAAGGAGTTCGACATTCGTCTCCCTATTTGCTTTGTTGAATATCCTTCAAAATATATTTCGGTTAGCCCATAAATATGTTAAAAGACCATTATGGCTTAAACGTTCCATAAATTCTAATTTTTCCATTTTATCCTCTGCATGTAAACACAATCTTTCTTAAACCCTGTCCCATAACTTACATCTTACAAAAGATCTTTCTTATATTTAAAGAGTTTAAACTAGCAGCTATTACTAAGATGGACCTTCACAATATTCTATTTTCCTCTTCAAAGTAAACTTAACACATAGAGAGAACTTAATCAAATAGCCCATAAATTTCGTAACATCACTGACCTTAGTAAAAATTATATAGGATATGGGACACATTCTTTGAAAGTTTGCCAAAATCATAACTTATCATAACTGCAAATTTGGCCCTGTGATGAAAAATGATAATTACATGGTAGCTCAAAATGACCCGTTATTTATTATCTGCCTTTGAAGGACTTAATATTTAATGCGTTATTTGTATATTAATTACATTAATCATGTTGATGATGACGTTCACTATAGCAACATAGTCGACCTTTATATAATCGGTTTCTTAACATAAATAGTCAGTTAAACATTTGTATCATTAAGTTTTGACTGCTATTATCACTTGATAATCTGTTTTATTGAAAATACTACAACTTGTTTTTGTTTTTATTTTTAAAATGAATCATAATTTCTTAGCAGCAAACCATCAATTGTTTACGGTTCTTCCATACACAAATATACAATGAATATTCTTTTAAATAATTGTTGCAATTATCTATTTTGTTTGATTCCATTATTTTTGCTTAGCGACATGTATCTTCCTCTATTCAAAATGTTAGAATTCTATTTTCTAACCAAAATTACATTCAAGGCCCTGCAATAAAACAGTAACCGACCACACAAGTTGCATAAAATTACAATGAACGAAAATTGGTGCCATTATGGACTATTTTGTCACTTTTAATTGTCAGTCACATGTCACAAATTCTTTTGTCCTCTTTTTTTTTGTGGTGACACAGTAATTCCATCGATAATCTGTTCAGCGACATAATACAATGTTAATTAATTGCATGAACTCCAAAAGAAGTTTTGTTCATTTATTTTTTATAATTGCAATATAATATCACACAACATAAATTCAATTTATTTAATGTTTTTTTTTAATCAATTTATAAACATCCATCTATCATTATTGATGTGACCTATTTTCGAGTAAATTCCTGTTTTTCGAATCTACAAAATAAAAGATTTTGCTAATACTTTGAAAATACCTTCTCCAAGAAAGTGTTAAAAGATAACATATATTTCGAGTAAGCGATAGTTGTAAGATGATCTATGATAATCCATTAACATAAATACGTTTTCAAGTACTTAAAACACTAAATTTTACACAAATATTGACATGAACTTAAGCTATATTGTTTCTCTTGGTTTGAATAAAAACCAAATTCTGTTGGTTTTGCCCTTGTCCAACTTAACCAAACGCGACAAGCGCATGTTATAACTCTCAACGACTTTCACTTCACTTCAAACGAAATTTTGAGACAGATGTCCCTAAGCGCGAATGCTCTCTTTCCATCACCAAAATTCTGAAATTCAGCCACCCCCTGGTTTTGAAAAGGTCATGCTAAAATCGAGCTGCAGCAAGCGATTTAGTGTGATAGAGCGAAAGTTGTGATTGTTTTGATATATTGATGTCAAAGCTAAATATTTATGGTTCGTTTAGGTTCATCTGCGATAGACGCTAAATCGAGAGAAAATCTAGTTATTGATGGTCATTGCGAACTATATTCAATCGACTACAATTTCGTTCAATTTATCAGCGATCGCAGTTGAGTATGAACCTCGAGCTACCCATTCTTATTGATTATGATATTTACAAAAAAAACGCATTTTATTTTTTCTCATATAACCGTATTCCCAACAGATAGAAACATTACCTAAATGTTTCAAAATATCTCTCACTCTCCTTCTAACCCACCACCCCCTAGTAGGGCACTAATGGGCTTATTTTTTATGAATCTCCCTCTATTTTGTCATTTTATTGTCACAGTCCATTGTGTCATTCACTCTGCAGGAGACATTGATGGAGTTTGAGGGAAAGTTAAGAGATAACGAACGTATTGCCCAGCGCGACACCATTGACAACGCTTTAGGTCACCATTATTACGTCATAATAGGCTTGGTAACAAACCAGGTTGCCATGCGACTAGGCGTGATTGGCTTAAATTTGAGGCGACACAAAACAATAGATGGAATCTTCACGAGTTTTTATTATTTCTTAAGAGACACTAAAATTAACTTGCTATAGAAAATAGGTCACATAATTCGCATATAATCCCATCCGAAAGTGTGTCAAATCCTAGCAAGTGATGATACCATAATAATATCATCCCCCGTCAAGGGCTTTTATTTTTTAAAAGAATTTGTGTCCTATCTCTCTTTTGCATTTGACTGAAGTAGCTGTCGAGACCCATTTGGTGATAAGCTACTGATCGGTGAGTGCCATCAAGTTGACAAATAAAAAGCGAACCTTGACTTCTATAAAAAAATGAATAAAAATCCTATCCCGAATGACTCAGAGGATGATCTTATTTTCATTTGATTTATATCCAGGTTCGATTTGCTGATTTTGATGAACTACTTTTTGAGGGATTACTTTTTTTTAACACATCGAATTTCAATCATTTTTCAATAATTTGGTTACATCATAACTATTCTAAAACTTAAATTCACTTTCAGTTTCTCTTTTTATATCTTTTATTATCTTTCCAATTATTTTTAACAGTAAAATCATCAAAATTCCATATGCACATGTCAATGTCTACACAACAAAAACGCACGTGGCGGAATCTGATATCCATCCAAAACAAGAAATACTCGAGCGATGCTGAGCAATGAGTGAAACGACAGGAACGGAGCCAGCGTCAATGATGCTTGAATCGCGACTTTCTTCAATATGATAATGGTTCTGAGATTACCTTTGTAAGGGCAAAAGATTTGAATCGCTGTTAACATATGACTTACCATCCAATGGGGTGCCAGACCCCGGATCGAAATCCTTTAGCTAATGTACATACGCCTTATGTACGCACATAGCATATAAACATTTTTACACATTTTGAAAATGTTTATTCCTACAAACTATGTCTTAATCTATTCTAAAATTGACAACTAACAAAGAGACTCATCCCCCTTTCCATTTCCCTGATCCGCGCATGTTCGTCAACAAAAGACCCGTTGGTTGGCATCTGGCAATCGCGCGGCAGTGGCATGCAGTGAACCTGATCCAGAGACGACTTCCATTTAGATCCATGCGGGTGAGAGAGGGGAGGGGGCTCAGGTTTCATTAAGTTCACGGCGCAAAAAAAATCTGACAGAGAGAGAGAGAACTTGTACAACTTTGGATTTTATCAAGGAAGATATACATTGTATAGTTTCTTGACATTATACCAGTGGAACTATCTCAAAGAAATCGTTTTAATAATATAAATATATTAGAAAACGCAAAATGCGATGGTTCAAAAAGGTCCTTTTCATTGTTTGTTTCAAGTTAAACAAATATTCTGCATTTCAAAATGTCGAAATGCCCTGCTCTCGAATAGTAGGTGAGCACCAAGAGATGAGTAATGGACTACTGATTCCAAAAGTGACGTGTAGAACCAAAATAATCTTCCTTGGAACACAAAGGAATGGCAACCAGTTGTGAGACTATCAGCACGTCAAAATCTCAATATCTCATTGCATCTCTCCCAAAGCATGCGCATCTGGCGCCGCACAAGGGAAAATCTTGCTCTCATGACAAAGCAACAGCTTTGATTTTTTTTATCAATGTCGGTTTTGTTGCCGATGTGAAGCAGGGGTTGGGTTGAGGGGTCGTATCGGGTTACTAACGGGGTCGGGTCAATTAGAGGGGAAACTCGTGTTATCAAGAGCAATTTCGTTTTCTAATAACTCTGATTCTTGTTACCAAAGATAGGGAAACAGAAGGAATACATGGCCAAATGCGCTTTTCAATGTTGTATGGCGTTTTGAAGAATACATTTTAAATAAAAGTTATTATTGAAAATAATTTTGAATAAAGTGAATTGATGCAATTGACAAATTATTATCTCAGGTGCTGGAAATATCAAATAAATGTTGCAAATAGTCAGTCTATCCGTCAGTGTAAATGTCCTCGGCTATTGCAATCACCTTTGGCACACCCATCTTTATTATATGTTTTTATGTGTTAATTTAAAATTAATAATTTTTGAAATAAAGAAAAAAGTGTGGACCACCTAGGGTCCATTGCGTACGTGGAAATATGTATTTTTAAGCCTGGACAATGTCAAATTATAGCATTGCCAATTTGTTTACATCTAATTTCAAAGAAATTAAAATACCATCAAATTAAAACTAGCCTTGATAAAATAAAGGATTTAATTAGGGTTATTTCGTTTTATTTTTTTTATGGCTTGGAATAATATATATTATTCAACTGCTGCTATAACGTTTCTTACATTTTAGCTTATAAAGTTTTCACTTTTATATTTTTACATTGTACTTCGTAATGGGAAAAGTTACGTATATAGTATCTCAACTTTTAGTCCATAAAGACTTTTTTTCGTAATATAACTTTTAAGAAAGGGCGCCATAATTACCTTTTCATCATACCAAGCTAGTTTGAGGGTCTAAATTGGTGCTTAAGAGGAAGGTCTTTAAGCTATTTTAACAATCATGATTTACTTACCAAATTTTAAATACATCCCGTGATTCAAGTCAATGAAAGGGGGAGGGGGGGGGGTGGGGTCTAAAAAAAACGAGGGTCATCTATGTTAAGAGACAACTAGTAATTTTAAGACAAATTAAGTCGAAAGCAATGTCATTAAAAGATAATAGTAGGTTTAGCGATGGCAGATATCTATGGGTCAGGCCTTTTGTCGCAACACAAAAAGGAGCGGTCAGACAGAATAGAACAGATACGAGCATAGTTGTGGTTTTAAAAAATCGGCGTTAAAAACGATGTCCAAACGATGTCCAAATCACGATGACTTTTTAAACTTTGTGGCGCTCATTTTGAAACTGATTATGCAAAATTTGGATGACATTTTCAACTCGTTTGCCGACCAATTTTAAAACAATAAAGAGTCTTGTTTCGAATAGCCATACCTTCGAGCGGTTTTCGATGAATTATGAACTGACGTTGTTCAACTTGTTCTTATTCGTGTTTTCAACTGTAGGGGCAGTTAAGAGCAGCAACGTTGCCAAATTTTAATGAGGTTTGTGTTTTTGCAGAATGGTTATTTCGGCTCATCAAGGGGTTTCATATAATATTTGATTTATTACACAACAGGAATTCAAAGTAGAGGAAGTAAAGGGAACAACCTCGTTACATCTCAAAGGTATATATTTCTAAATTACTTTTGTATTAATACCCGCTTCCGACCTAATTTTGATAAAAAAAGACAAAGTGACTCATTTGGTGTAATCACAAAAAGCAATGACATCATATTGCGGTTTGTAAGGTAAATACTTATAATAAGATAATAAGTTTATCATATTAAGCGCATGATATATACCGATAAACAAGATGTTTTAGATGCTCATACCAATATTCAATTTGATCTCTTGCATGTATGCATGTCAACGGTTATCCTCCCGCTACGGTTTTAACAATTATAGGTTATACGTTGC
>LQRL01065323.1:0-14137 GCA_001703475.1 Hydroides elegans | reverse complement strand
TTCTATCCATTATTATGTGTTAACGCTTCGAACAATAGATCTAGAACTATGTGCGATATATTCGGAAGGAGCCTCGAACACCCAAAACTCGGCTTTTTTATACTAACTGACAAGGCATTGCGATGCGGAAGCACTGACCAGTCGGTAGCACTTGTCCCTAACGACGGCCTTGGTAACGCGTAATAATATATATGATATATGTGTTTTGCATACATTCCTTCACCAAATAAGAAGGGCCAGCCATCGGCGCTAAGCCGCTCTAGGCAGCCTAGCTCCGATCGCTTGTCCAAATATGATATTGTTTTGCTCATTCGACTTTCTGTGGAGTTGAGTATAATTGCATCGTTTTGCTAATAACCTGGTCTTTTAAGGAATTGTTCTTTTCTCATATTATATCTAATAGAGTGATCCAAGTTGGGGCCTTCGGGACATGTGTGTTGCGAACCGCCTTTGCCAATCCACTGCAGGTCGGACGGCAACATGCCTGATAATTGTTGCACTACATGTAGGACATGCGAAATGTTAGTAACTAATGGGTGGCGGTGGGAGATTGAGTTAACATGAGGAATAGGGATCAAGATTAGTCTGTAAAAACCGAAGATCTCATTTCTGTAACATTTTTTATAACTATATTATATTTTAGTTGAGATTTATCTGTTAGCTATAGCTGTAATATAATTATTGCTTTTCAACACACATTCAAAAAAACGTTCAAAAACATTCAAAACTCACATTATATCAAAGAGATATAAACATCCACCAAAAGCGCACACGATATCCAGTATACCCAGTAAACAGAAAACGTAATTCCAACGTTTCATATTTGTGAATATTTGGTTTCATACACATATTACAATAGTTTAACGTTCGTTTCACGTTTTGTGATTACGAAATTTTAATACGACAAAAACACGTTTTTACAAAGTGCAAATAACGTGTTTGTCGAGTTTTAATTTCACCATTTTCTACTCGTGAAAGCAAAACGACAAAAACTCGTTCCAGAGAACATGTATTTAAAACTTAAGTTCTAAAGTCGTTTAAAGTGGTTACAAAGTGACGTGACGTATGTGTTTCTTGTGAACGTCATCGGAATCTGCCCTTGTATTCTGTTTGTCAGTTAAGGAATGAAAGAGAAGGACAAACAACCACAACTAAAGACGCTATTTTAATAAAAAGTAAAATAAAGAAGGAATGGCCTGAAATTAAAGTATTGCATACAATGAAAATAAACTGGATTATTCATGTTCGTATAAGTTTAGTAAGTGTAATAATTCTTGGCGGCCATGGAAAATACAAATTCACAAAAAGAAATAATTTTCCAGAGGCATATACATCAAAGCAACGTATTATTTAAATGAAAAAGGAGATCGACCAACAGAACAAGGTAAATGATAAAATTACAAATAATATATGATGGGGAAAGTATATGCATCTTTCAGAAATACACTTGCAACTAATGATACATAAATCATCACGAAACGCGTGTTTCGATAGGTGAATTAAACGTACAAACCATACGTTTTCAGTCGGTTTTCATTCAACGTTTAAAACACGAAATTCATGATGGACAGAATTACGTGAAAAACATGTTTCGATATAACACGAAAAATACGTAACTGGAAACGGGGTTTTCACGTTTTAAAAGCGTGTCTCTGTTTACTGGGTAACTTCGTTATCAGATTATGAATTGTTATGTTTGCTAGCATGACGCAAGCAAACCATTCATATCAACTTAAGAATGGATGTGTTCACGGCTTTCGATAATGCCTTCCCGAATGATTTATGTTTCGGGTTGTACTTGCTCTTTGCGTCGCGTAGCACACGCAGGATCTGGTCGATCATAAGGAGGCGCGCCTTTCGACGCCTGCAGCAGAGAAACCGTGGCAATGATGCTGTTATTGATTGCTCGGTGTGTTTGCACTCTTGTTCATCTGGGTCGACAAGCCCTTTCAATATGCATCGATATGTCGCAAAGAATTCTTTGGTATCTCCCCGCAATACAAATTCACGGAGTTTCATGTAAATGGTTATTGTCCAGGCCAACCGATTGTTTCTTTCGATATTCAAATCGTCGTAAACGTAGTACTGAGTCAATACGAAAACACATGTCTTAAGGTGATATGTTCTTATTATTTTGTGAATATCAAGGGTCACTCCGAGATTGACTAGCTTCTGCACGATAGGCTGGATAATATGGGTGTTGCGAACCGCTTTTGCCAAGCGATACCCATCGAAAACATCCTTTGGAAGAGCCTTGATCAAACCGTTTTCAACCGGCGAAAATATTATGGCTTTATTCGCAAACTCTTTGAATAAACGTAAATTGTGTGTCGTTTTTGTCGAGGAATTATACTCAATATCCACTTTTTCTGTACCGAGAGCTTGTATTGATTCACATAGTGATGCATCTCTATTTTCAGGCTGCTGATCTTGCGGCACGGGCAGAAAGTTGTGATGAGGGAGGATAACAGGTCGCTTTAACCGCTCTGCAAGTACAATGTCTATTGAGATATGCGTTTGTCGAAGTTGCTTATCCGACCATGTGATATACAAACACGGGTATGAACCGTTATTATCCAGTTCCATATGTTTTAGTGATAAATGGGGATGACGGATAATTTCAGACATTTTTGATACAACTCTTTCCAGTGTTTTTTTTTATATCATATATTTTAAATGTTGAACGTGTTAGTATCAAATAGTCAAACTCCTCAATGAATATGGCTTGAGTACACTCTGCGGCGCTTCCCGTTAGTATTGGCTCATATCTACCCCCAGGATCCCCTAGCTCCATAGCATTACATATCTCGTTT
Organism: Hydroides elegans; assembly: GCA_001703475.1. Classification (NCBI taxonomy): domain Eukaryota; kingdom Metazoa; phylum Annelida; class Polychaeta; order Sabellida; family Serpulidae; genus Hydroides; species Hydroides elegans. The sequence goes on along the minus strand of LQRL01065323.1, from coordinate 11,324 downwards.
AGCAGCCACGAGATTGCATGTGTACGTTTGTCTGTTTTACATATACTAGCACTTATATCAATTTCTTTTATAATCGTAGGCATAATAAAATCGTTTATAGATTTAGTCTGTGTTTGACGTATTTTACGTATATGAGATGTAAAGAGTTTGTGTTTATCATTCCAGTCTTTAATTAGCGCGATTTGATCACTCTTAATATCCCTCAAAACATGCATTTCACTTATGGCAAAATTAGAAGAAATTGCCCATTCTAGCAATTTTGCTTTTGAATAATTTTCCAAATCATCCTCGTGCACTGGGTCATTGATCATCTCAAGCATTATATAAATATGGTGTGGTATACCAATGTGAATGACAAAGCTTATCAATGATGCATCAGTTACATCAATTTCCTCACTATCAAGAATCTCAGTATAAAGCTCTTTCACAGTCTGAATTTTATTTGAATCTGTCGAGATGGCGTTCCACCACAGTGCATCAAGGAACTCAAGCACCGGCACGGGGCTCCGCGAATCGATAGCATGTCTTAACTGCTGTCGCAAACGACTTTCATGCCCTGGTTGAACATGCGGAAGAAGAACATTGCGCAACCTTTCAAGGAAAATTGGGTTATCATGCAATTGGCATAAATTAGATTTGTTTATAATGAAACCAGCAAGCGTGTGAAAGTGAGGGAGACTAGTGAGCGAGTGGAATGTTGCGCCATCTGATTGGTACAAACACCAATTCAACCCCTCTACGACCTCCACATTCCTTTCGTGCCATTCGCCTTTTCTGTTCATAGGGACGATCCATTCATCGATTTTATGCATGCGACTCAAATCGCCGTTTCTCAGTATTTCATCTAATATCAACATGTTTGATTCTTCAGAAGATGCTTCACAAGTATAAATATACGGATTATTTGGTTCCCAATATGTGGTCCCATCATTTTCTTCTAGAATAGTTTATATATTATCCAAATAAACGGAGGTATATCCGCAATATAATCACCCTCGTTTAAAGAGGTAATCACATGACCTTTATTTAGTAATCGCATCAAATTATTGTCAATGAGTTATTGGTCAACTACGGATGAACACGTTTTCTTTTTAAAATTTGTCCTCAAATTGAAAATAAAATTGAAAGTAAATTAAGCTATTGCAAGATTCTTACAACCAGCAAGACCAGTTTTTATATTATTATTCTGTATCCAGTTGTTTGAATTATTAAAATGCATAATTTTCAAATTTAGTATAAACATGTATATCTGCTCATATCCATAAATTCCACGCATAGAACATTAAGTACAGGTTTACATTCATATCTAATTCTAATATACGCAACACATGTGGGTATCGGGAGAACTCGGCCCAAAAACCAACTCGGCCCATTTTTGTTCAAGCCCGGCCCACTTTCAAGCTCGGCCCATTTTATTCTATTTACCAACTCGGCCCATTTTATTCTATTTACCAACTCGGCCCATTTTGAATGACGATATAATATGGTAGGGATTACGAATGATGTCTTGTGACTTTATTTGAACGGGAATGCGTATTGTTCAAAGGATTAAGGATTAGGATTTATTACGAATACAAATTGCTTTGTTGTATGTGTTCAATTAGATGCAATGGCATTGATGTTATAGCGTATAATATGAAAGAATAAGGATTAGGATTTATTATTAACCATTTGCTTTGTGTTCTCTTTTATCAATACAAAACAAATAAAATATTTTAGTCGAAAATAAAATAAACGTTTTTTTTTCTTATATATTTGGAACCTATTTTATCTGTCACTAACTCTTGCATATCGTTATAAAGTAAAACCATATTTCTCCACACATAAAATCGAATGAAAATGAATATGATCATATAATAAAACATATATCAAAGCATGATAAAATACAAAGAAATAATCTCAAGATAACATCAGTCATAAAAACATGGAACATAGCATAAATCCAGACCACACGTAGTTTCGAAATCAAATGCGTAATGCATAATGCATAAAATCATATACCATTTAGATTTGAATGAAGTCCTCAAAAAATGCACCTCTTTTTATATTGAAATGAACTCTTAATTGCAATTTTCAATTAGGATTTGTTATTAAAGAAATATCAAGACGTAACAACTAGTCTCATGTTGAATAATAATGAATGAAAGGTGATGAAAGCGCCCTTGCAAGTTAAAAATCAAACAAATCAAAGCAGTCCAAGCGCAACTAATATATCAATCAACATCACAGGAACATTTAGGTATAAAGTCAATTAGATATATGAAAATAATGTACCTGCAATCATAATTTTATACTATAAATGCAATTACATGTGATTGCAACCAAATATAAAAACACAGAGAGGTCATAATTCAACGCACAATGTTATTGCAATTCAATAATATTCATGTATTTCAAACGTGTAATTAGTATTTTTGAAAAAAAAAGTTTATGTAAAATGTTTATTTGATTTAAACGTAGTAGTAAATATTCCCCCAAAAATGGGCCGAGTTTGTTTGTTTTTGTTATCCGTAGAAATGGGCCGAGTTTGAAAGTGGGCCGAGATTGATGTATATTGAAAATGGGCCGAGTTCGTAAATGGGACGAGATTGAAAGTGGGCCGAGATGTCTCGAAATCGTTTGTCCTTACTATAATAGTCAAAGTTTCAGCAATATTATTTTAACAAACACACTCAGTGTGAACCTTTTGTCTTGAGGTTATTTACTTGCGCCAATGCCGAAGAATAGCAAAACATATATTTCTAAACCATTCCACATAACCCAAATTAATATTTACATAAGACTGGTGTTTTATTGCTGTTAGCTATGTTGTTATAAGCGACAATGTTGTAATAAGCCCGGGGTCTTAGTTGTATCCGTCCATAAAGTCTGCGTCTAAACATCAAGTCTAAGGGTTCAGTCATCGGGCAGCGGCAAATTTGCCGCAGACCACATAATTTGGTATAAAAGATCTGCGGCGTGGCGGCATTGCGGCATCGCGTTTTTTGCGGAATCTGTTCATCGGGGTTTAGCGTCATATAAATTCCGAATTAATTGGTATAAAATAGAGCAACAAACAAAGACGTTATGTGAATAGTTCAGCGTTTTCTGCGTTTTCTGCGTTTTCTGTGTCAATCACACAATTGAACCATGAAATATACAATTGAAATATTTATCAAACCATTCATAATCTCGATGCTATCTTAGTCCAAAAAACATCAAAATGTTATAACTATAAGAAGATTCTAATTGATAGTGTTAATTATGTATTTGCACTTAATTTATGACCCAATCTCAATAAATGCTTTTAATAATAGAACACGACCAAATATCTAAAAATACTTGTTTCTATCAGTGCATGCACACCTTGCACATAATAGAATCTACTAAAAAAATAAACAAAGAGAGATTCTACATTGACCTCTTCGTTTTCAATGTGAACGTCTATAGCTATATTTTATTCTTGACACTATTTTTCAATATTGTATCACCATGAAGATTAATTCCTGCATGTTGATCGTTGTAAAAATGGCCAAATTCAGGAGATTATCTAAATCTGGAAATTTAAAATTGAATTTAAACAATTGAATCCAGCTTTGTTCGATGCTTGGTCATCGGATTATATGAACTGGACATTAATTCAAACCTAGAAATTATATTTGAAAATATTGCAAAAGGAATGATAATTGAAGGAATGACAGGTAATATGCTTATGTAGAATTTTACATTTCATTCAAAATAATCATAAACATTTCATAAAATTTACGTATATAAAGCAGTACATAGAAGGTTTTGTCTATTTTGACGTAGAATTTATTCAAAGTAAAGCTGATGCCGCACTGCTTGAAAATATTTCAATTTTTAAGAAAGGTGTTTAGCTTTATAAATATATGATTATATATATAATCTCTCCTTGGCCCAACCCACTTGTATTTTAGTCGTAGCATAACCAAACCGAACATAGTATATCTATATGTTTAATTGTCATATAAGCAAGCAAAAGAGAAGTACACGATAGTATAATTGTCTAGTTCATTTATCTATAACAGAAAATAAATAAAGAGGATGTTCGTGATCTTTCTCTGGTTAAGACTAATTTAAATCAAGGTCTTAAATAAAAAAAATATCTCAAAAACGCAGAAAACGTGGAAAACGCTGCTGCCCGATGAACAGTTATTTTTCTTGACGCAAAAAAGCTGAAAGCCGATGACCGGACCCTAAGAGTACATCAAGTCTAAGCTACTCGTTTATTAGTGGTACATATAGATCCAAACATTTAAGTGCTTTATGCATTTTAGTTGCGTATGCTTGTTACAAGAACTGTACCCATTGAATCGGCGTTCAGTGCTTTGGATATATAAAGGAAAGCATTGATAGATTCATAATTTATACATTAGACCAGTCAAAATGTATATCAAAGTGTCCTTTAATAACAAAGGTAGTAGGATTACTGCTTTAACAGTTACGTGAACCCTTTTACGTGGGCACTGAGGCTTCTAAATAAGGAATAATATTTGAAATGTACGCATCCAAATACATTTGATTATATAATTATTTGCAACAAATAATTAAATAATGTCACATCTTTTAAAACTCATAGCGCGTTCGAGTTAGTCTGAAGTTCAGGGCCATTTTTTATAATATTTGGAGATAAAACGTGTAATCATCCTAAGGTTGGTAAAATTTAAATTACGTATTTCTATATCAATAAGCAAATTAAAATATGTTCAAAATATGTCAAACGAAGAGGCGATATGATTCGTGGCCTCGAATGTCTTCCACATGAAGGAAAAGACCATCATGATACATATAGGATAACTAACACTTTCGAGCCGATATGAAAAATATCTCGAGGCGAAGCCGTGAGATATTTTTCATATCGGCGAGAAAGTGTTAGTTATCTTATATATCGCAGGGCTCTTTTTCTTTAGAAATAGCCATCATTTATAGGTCTAACAGTGGACAGTGGCCGTTACATGAAAATATCACACTGCAGACAGTGACGTCAGTGTGTTATTAGGAATATCACCACTGTTCTTCACCATATAAAACGCACCAGCCATGCGATATAAGGTATGAACACATAGAAGTCTTCAAGACGGTAACAACGGTTCTTAAAAATTAACCCTAAACATCCGATGACAAAATGGACAATACGTTCTCATTTATTGTTCCCCTATCGATATTACGTTGAGAGACGTCGAAGGTACGAAACTCGTTCAAAACGTCGGGAAATCGATAAATTCTAAATATTTTTTATTATGATCTTGATATTGACTGTAAATCATTGGAATTTTAAGTTATTTAATTGTTTTAGATTATCATTCAGTTTGTGAGAATCCAATTTTATTATAAACCGTTCACACCGAACAAAGTTTAATGCATTATCATCGCACTGTACAATTGAGGAGCGTCCATTTTATTTTCAATAAAACATCTATCATTTTCATTTTGAACGTTTATGGAAGCATTGTCTGTTTAATCATTACTATATGGACGGTCCTCATATATCAGCAATGGCTTCAGCAGCATTTAGTAAAATTATTTAGTTTCGCTATCAAACACGTTTTCAGCCCTTTATTTTCCCTCTTCCTTTATACATAGGTCCGGACCAATAAAGCGCCGGCGGCTTCGTCGAAGCCGGATGTCCGTGGACCGAAGACGTCGGCGATAACATTCCGAACTTTATCGAACCGGAAGACGGGTCGGCAGTGGGCGATATAAGGGGAGCGGGATATGACTATGCGGAACAGTAGCTGGAGTGAAAACCCGTGTATGTTGTTTGGTTATATTTGCGCAACTAGGAATAGATATCCAGCAAGACATCGTGCTGTAATAGACGTATAGACGTTAGAAAGGGTTGCAAGGAGGTGCCGTTGAAAGGATGGCCTACTTTGGACCCATATTAACGTTTTCCGGACGTCCTTTTACGCCTCGTCATCCGAAGAACATAATTCTTACGTTCTACTTGGACGTGACGTCGTTGTGCCGTCTTTTCTACATCCATGCCGAACAAGTTCGTACAAAAAACGTTTATATGGGCCCAAGGTTCATGCCGATCAATATCCTTGAACGTCTTGCCGAATGGGTCAGCTGTAAAATGGGATGATTTCCGACGTCAGTTTGTCGTTACGGACAACGTCAAGACATAATTACGATAAAATCCGTGCTTTTCTGAATGGGCATAAGATGCCCTATATTAAACACATATGACGTAAACACCACGCTTTGTTCAGTTGATTTTTGTGATGTGTTTTTGTGTTTGTGTGTTTTGTGCTTATGACTTTTGTTGAAGTGTTTTGAGTTTCATTTAACTCTATAAACATGAATATTGTAAATCATCTTTTTGTCGTCTTGTATGATGAAGAGACAGTCCCGTGCGATACATGTTATTATGGATGCTTTGCAATATAAAAAAATATGGTCTTGATATTATAAAAAAAAATAGGGTGTTACACGCGAGATTAAACTCATACAAACGGTAAAGATAATGGATTTTGTATCATTTCAGACCATACTAATCTAGTTGCATTCTTTTCATATTTTAACAGCCTCCGAATCTTCCACCAGTCACATCCAACATGAAATTTCGAACACCATAGACATTATCAACAATCGGCTCGCAACGGAAGCCGATTGAAGAAGAAACAGCGGAAATAGTTTTGAATATTGATGACATGCGCATTTCAACTTTCTCGAGAGAAAATTCCAATATGGCGTCTTCGTCTCTGGAATTTTCGGACGAGGAGGACATAATAGAAGCCAGCGGAAGTGGAATTGGCTTAGAAGTTGTTGAAACACCGGAAATTAAAGAATAACCGGAAGTAATAAACGAACTGACATAGTGGACCGGAAGTTGTCAAAATAATGACAGGAAGTAACCGAAACAACAGAAGTAAAAAAAAAACAATACATTAAAACCGGAAAGTGTTAGATAAACCGGAAGTTTGTGTGTCCACAGCAACTACTGACATTGCCATTCAATATCCAGTGCTTATAAACATATTGCAATTTTCGCCATTAGTATTTTATCAATACTTTTTTTGGATGCGAAAATACTCAATGAAATTGTTGATTTGATAGCGATTTGTTATTTGGTACAAATGGATTTTAAAAAAATGTTTAAACGGTGCTCATATTAATTTAAAGGTTGAATGTTTCGAATTTAAATAGCTGTCAAGAGGTGTTCGGCAAAAAGCAACTTTCATTGATGAAATTTTAATATATAAATAATCGTATATGATATGACGCACCTACTGAGAAATGTACGTTGTAGCAATGTCAGAAAAATTTAAACAACCTCCCTGAAACGTTGCATTTTCAGATATTGGTACAACGTACCTTGCTCATTGAGATGCTATGTTGAGTTGTCTTGTGATAGTGCTGGTGTACATGAGCACCTTGTATATAGCTATTGACTTGTTTGTCATGCACTTGAAGAGAACGTTATTGCAGGCTTCTCTATGTTTATATTTATGATCGGATGTAAATACACGTTGCAGTTATACTTCAGTATTCTCTAGATGTACAGATGATTGTTACGGCTGGTTTATTTACAAATAAATAGATGGTACAGTTATTATATGAATGTATGTATATTAATGATATTGGAAAGGCATTTATAGAGTTGTCCTATTTCAAGGTTTGATATAAACTCTAATTGAGATAAAAAGAGAGGTGGTTTTATATACTTTAGTGCGACTTTTTTTACCTAGCTTTCTTTTTATTAAATGGATGATGATCCGTCAATCAATTTAATTGGGAACCTCGAGAGTAGCATTATTCTTACACGGTTTTCAGATACGTAAAACACATTTTAACATTTCATATAAAAATGAACATCTTTGTTCAAATTTTCATCATGTTTATATGGAAAAATGTTGTCATGATGGTCCTGTAGAATTCGATGATGGCAAAATGCATACAACGATAAATATATTGTTTTCGTCTAAATTATTTTTTTTTTTAAATATTTTGTAAATATATAAATTCGACGATATTACATATTGAAGTTTTTCAAATGGCGTATGTTGCAACCCATAAGTCATATTTTGGTAAAGGATGTTTTAATTAAGAATATTTCAATTAAGGAATCTTTGGAATACACGAATTGATATGGGTTTATCGTTTGAACATATATTTTGGATGATATAAATACATCACATTTATATGAGTTTTTCAGTAACATCGTAGCTACTCAAAATTTCATAAAATAACTCGTTATATATATTTATTTTGTAGACTTATGTTTTGATAATGATTTTGTTATATGATATCTCAAATAAAAGTGTAAATGATGAAATAAAATTGCAATTTTATTAATTATGACGCAATGAAAGACGTATGAATATTACAAAATATTTTATTGAGCAACAAACATACAAAACTTATAAACCTATCAAATGTAAAGCAGGGTTAAATTGAAAATACACGAGCTTTATTGAAAGTGTCTTCATTGTGTGTTTCATAAGACCCTTGGCTCCACGCATCAGCGATAATTTCACTATTTTTAAACGCGACAGCTTCTTTGGAGCTGGGACGAAGCACTTTTCGAAGTCCATTCGATCCAACGGACATACCTCCTTAAGGGTGTATTTACACGGGAGCAAACTAGCCTTCAAACCAAGCTTCAAACCAACTAAGGTAAACGCGGCAGTTAATTTTCCATCTCCTAAAATCATCTATTCTCATCAGCTTTAAACCACTTCAAACCAACCTTCAAACCAAAATTTTGTTTCTGGCAAAGCATTGCGTATATATTTTGGTTTGAAGGTTGGTTTAAAGGTTGGTTTGAAGGCTGGTTTGAAGGATAGCTAAAATAACCTCTTCAAACCAAAATAAATTATTTTGACCGCCGCATCGACCTTAGTTGGTTTGAAGCTTGGTTTGAAGGCTAGTTTGTTCCCGTGTAAATACACCCTAATTGAAGAGCACTTCACGAGCTGTTCCCCAAAAAAGGTGTTCCCCACCAAATTCCAGCTAGCTTGGAAATTTCGAGGAAATTCATTCTAGCTTGGAGATTTTAGAAGTTTGAGGAACACCTTTTTGATCATTTGCTTATTTTCGTTATAAATATTGATGATAATTATCTCAACATTGATCAAAACTGCATGCAATTGTATAATAAACTGTTATTTACAATATATGATAGGTAATTTAGTTATATTCAACATTTCAATTTTCGTAAAAGGTGTTCATAATCTGCTCCAAGCTGGCTAGAAAAGTAAAGCAGCCCAGCTGGCTTGGAAAAAAGGAACACCTTTTTGCAAAATTTTAATGTTCAAAAACCATTATTTTGTTGTATTGTTCGTACTTATTATGTTGTTTTAAGGCGATTTAACAACTTTTTGAAAATTGTGTCGTGGGGTACCCTTCTTGATTGGAGGCAGATGCAATAAAATCGCCACCTAAGCGTGCCTTATCACCCGAGCAATTGTTGAAATTATAATATCATTCATTTTGTTCATGATAATATGACACAAAATATGGCTTCCCAGAGAACGTATTTTTCACGTAATTAAAACGTTTTTTTTTGCACCTAAACACGTTTTATTCACGTTTTAAAAACTTATTTTTTTGTTTACTGGGTTATAACTTGTGAAATCAAAATTACATATGTCGATGAATTTATAAGACTTTATTTTAATTTTTTGATAATTGTGCTGCACTCGCGATGAGTGAAAATGTATCTGAAACAACGAAGAACTGTTTTTTCCGGTATCAGCCATGTGATATCGATTAATGACGCATTAATTATCAATTGCATTGTGACGTCATAATAACGTCCCAAGAACAGCGTTTACAAAAACAGAAAGCACGTTCATTACATTTTGCGTTAATAGCAAACATTTAATATTTGAAATATTTAAATTATAATCACCAAATAGAAATATGACAAAACTGATTACAAATATATCGTTACAATCACATAAAACAACAGTAATTTTTATCAAATCTCATCACTCAAATATCTGCCTCACAATATGATTATTTTAACAAGAACATGTATTTTATGTCTTAATAGTTTAATTCATAGTTGTCAACTGCATTTCTAAAAAAAATATTATGATAATATAAGTTACTTTTTATGAATTGTCAACTGCATTTCTAAAAAAAAATATTATGATAATATAAAATTTATTAAATTAAATTCATCATTTTCACTTGCTCGATCGTCTACGATTGATAAAAAGTTTATTATCTTCATAAAAAAAAAGACAAAATATAAGAAGAGAAAGCTTTTGGAGAAAAAAGTGCTGGGCGAATAATATATTCCGTTGCTACCTTAAAAGTTATTTTTCATTTTTCCTATTTGATTTATGATAATAAAATCAAATAAAAATCGTTTGGCTCACTTGACATCGAGTAAAACTTAAAAGAAAATACACTATTCATTTAAATATTTGGTTAAAAAAATATTTATGACATTTTTCAAACGTCTGAAATTTCGTTAAACGTCTTTATCTAATATTTTCTGTATTTTTTAGCTTCAAAAACTAAGGTTAATTCCTTATTCAACTGCCAGAAATTTATTTTCTAACGGAAATATCTTTGAGTAACTATTGTATTGTGAAATACAATAAACAACTCATCTGAAAATAACTCTTGACTGTGACGCAATATGATCGTAACATGATTGTGACGTTTTCAGGTTTTCGCGGCAAGTGCGTCATTTGTTTTGTTCATATGTTCGATTCGTTTAAGGTTAACATAACAAGAAATGGAATACTGATTTAAAATTCGTCTTTTTAACAACATTTTGAAGGAAATATACTTAAATAAGGGTTAGGAAACATCTTACTATTTTAACTTGGATACCGATCAGATTTTGCCACGTTTGGATGCACACAAAGAAAAGATTTAACAGACGAAATCGCGATATCAAAATATATTGGTAAGTCCACATTTTTATTTACATTTTTGTCTAAAATCAACTTAAATTATTTCGTTTTATCTGGTTGAACGTAGTATATCATAATTTTAGTTGATTGCATAATGTAAAGGTGCAAAACTATCGCAAGATATATTAGAAAGTCGATTGATTAACGGTGAAACTCCGATGTAATTATTCGGACGTTCTTTCTGAAAAATTAAGGCCGACAACTTTTCAACTGTAAGATGCATTTTGTTTTACCATAGTTTATACAAAAAACATTCTTTTGACATCCATTGCAATCGTGATAGTTGCGTTTATTAGGCCCCAACCCCAAAGGTTGGGGGCCTATAGATTCGGGGTGTCCGTCTATCTGTCCGTCTGTCCGTCATCGATTCTTTTCCAGGCTGTATCTTTGTAACGGATGGTCGTAGAGACCTGGGAATAGGCTCATATGAACGGTCTTGGCCTG
>LQRL01065303.1:0-13459 GCA_001703475.1 Hydroides elegans | reverse complement strand
GGTAAAATGCAGCTTTACCCCCAACGAGTCACCGGAAAAAAATATGTATATAATTGAAAAAAAAGTGTTAAGTTTAAAGGTGTCAGCAAACTGAAATGTTAGATAGTTTTCAGAGGTACAGTTCGATTGGACCAGACCAAGGCTCGATATAACATTAACATACGGGGTATTGACAAGGCGACGCGACGGGGCGGGGTTTGAGTCACGGGGCCCCTGTACCGACAATCTGGCCCCGATCTACTAATCTCCCTTGTTTGTCCATTAATGTTTCCCATTGACATCGTCTCATGACAATTAAAACAGAATGAAGACAAAGAATATTAAACCGTATACAAAGTGCAAAACGCTAAAAAATGCTTGTAAAATAAATCTATTTTATTTCGTATGTGTTTAAAATAGGTAAATAGTAGAAAAGTTATATGTTATGTTAAATTAAAAAAATATATAAATATCTACATTTAAGAAAACAACGAACCGAACAGAGATTTTGGGTCTTCGATTCTCGGTTCGAACCGAACCGTGATTTTTTCTCGGTACGCAATTTTCGGTTCAAACCGTCACACCCCTAGTTTCCAAGGATACCGGGATGTTTTCTCTTTCGCTGGTTCCATAACAGCGGTGTTCATGGTCCTTGTGTTAAACGACACCTCATTGGCTAGTACCGCGTCATGTGATTAAGAGTCAAAAGAGTTCTGTTTTGGGTGTTGGTTTTGGTTTTGTTTTGACTTCGAACGCCATGTGCGGTTTGAGTCGGTACCACTAGGTTTGGGAGGGAGGACACAAGTGTTTTTTTCGAGGTGGTTATGATGTTTTCGATAGCTTTAACCAACATTTCGGCACTCGGAGTTCCACTCTTGCTGCGAACCGGATGCTTTTGTTGTGGCTTTCCATTAACACTTTCGTTTTCCAGTACTCCGTGATTCGATTTCGAATCTCAACTCCGATGGTCTGATCCTTTTGCCTTTATTTACGAATTGCCACTTGTGTGTTTAATTCACGTGGTGCAAGGTATTTGTTCGACATGAAGTCTCGCCGATGACTCGGCTTTGAGGCTGCGCGGTGGATTTTAACGATGCAACGACCAACATGGTAATATATGTGTATATGTATGCTTGATAATTGTTCCAATAGGTCTATTTGGAAGGACAAACTCGCTTATCAAATATATTTTTTATCTATGTTCGAACATGGCAAGTTGCTATGCTCTAACGGAATCAACTAGACAAATGAACGATGGGGAAGCTATCCCTTATACATTTGGTTTTATGACAAACAAACCATCTGTGATTTTTCACTGCTCACAAATATCAACAAACATTGATAAGCTTAGCTACATGACACTAGACATTGTTCCCCGTGCTTGATCATCAAGGATTTTATATACGAGCATATCTACCTCATCCTGGAAGAGCACACGGAGCGTCAACGGTGAAGTGCCAACACCAACCCTTGTATCAGCTAACGCGAATCGGGGTCGCAACGCCGGACGGATGGACGAACTCGTGCTCGTCAAGCCTTCTGTCCCTGGGAGAGTAAGAAATATGATTGTGTGTTTGATTTGGAGTTTATGACTTGTGATGTTGAAGTAGGAGGATAGTGACAGAGAGTGGAAACGTTTTGTTAAAACTAGTAATTTCAAGATATACATATATGAAGGAAACATAAACCACTTCTTGTTTTCACATTTACATTTACATTTACAATATTTGATAAGCTTTACGTGAAAGTGCACTAAAGGACTAAGTTACATAACGACTAAGCTATATATATATGGATTAGGTGCTAAACTTATTCTCTGACAAAGGCTTGACTGTTGGATATTGAGTTATAAAGACATGATTGATCTTGAATGAATATGAGGTGACGTTTCAATGTTGTTTTTCTCGTGATAAATTAGAATATAGCCCACTAAAAATAAAAAAAAACAAAGCACATAATTACCTACCCTCGATGGAAAACCAATGACTGCAGCGCATGGTAGGCTCTGATTTGTGCGTTGCCGCCGTGTGACCTCTGTCGAGATCGCATATTTTGGAGTTGCGACTTGACTTGACGAGGTAGTTCTACACAAATGTTAAGTGAAATGGCAGTAATCGCTTCTATAGTTTGTAAGTGTTCATTTTTTTCGGGTGTCATAGAATGTGAAGTGTGTCACCCAAAAGGTAATCACAACATTTCATTTGAATATATATCATCATGAGTATAAGACCATAAGTTCAATAGGTTTAAGAAAATATTTGAATCCGTGTCAATAGATACTCAGTTTGATGAGTACTGAAGTTTCACCTGATTGTTTCATTTGTAATACATTAGCATATTTGATACCTTATGAATGTAATCAAAACCACAAGGATTTGACATCTTTGTGTTTCTGAAAAAGGCTTGTTCGCCTTGAAGCTACCCCCACCGGTTTAAAACGACCCCTCCTCAATTTTCTATTTGGATTTTTTGATTTTTTTAATCCTAGCTCATGTTGTTAATTTTTTTTCATGTCCGTTTGCATTAATCTCCTTAAAATGATTGTTATACATATGTAGTATGATTGTTATACATATGTAATATATATGCTGTATGATACTGATCCCAACTAATCCCTGAGCACTTGGATTAGTTTAAAAAAGATATGCCATAGGTTTAATAGGAAGTGTTGGGATTCTACAAAAATGCATGAATAATACGTTTTCAACTTGCAACATTTATTTTACCTATTTTCAATTAACCAGGTGAAAGACGTCCCTAAAAATAGGGGCGCCCCTATTTATAGATATTTATATATATATATTTATAGGGGCGCTAGGGTGGTTTTGTATATTTTAATAATATGTATTTTTCAAAGATAAATTAAACCAAGATATAAATATTTTTCTGATACTTCATTTACATTATCATTAAACATATATATTGGTGCTTAACATATTAAAAAAACATAATAAATGGAGCACAACTTATAGGGATAGAATGTCTTTTATAATGAATTACTGTTAAAAAATGTTTTTTTTAAAGCGAAATAACATATGATTTCGATTGATGTTTTTTCAACCAATGATTTCGCGAAAAAAAGCAGAATGGAAAATCAAGCTATTGCATCATACAATCTGTTGAGAAAATTTTATAAAATTTCTATTCTGCCTTTTTCTGCAGAGGGATTTTTCGAATAACCCCTATCAACATTGAGATAATCAGGTTATATGAATGAATATTTAAACTTTCCTGAGCGATAAACGGTTTACTTTTGGATAAGTAATTTAAGCAGTGTATGCTTAAAGTGCTTTGTATGAGGGCAGGACTTTCCTTAAACATAAATTCGGAACTGGAAATGTCGAAACATATAGGCACCCGACCAAAACGGTTAGCTGATCGGTCATTTCATAGCCATAATGTGTGGAGTTTTCATTAAATTAATAAATGATATATAAATATCGATACATAATCAACTGTGAGAGTGACACAAGTTAGGATAAGGTTGAATTATGATAAAGTTAAATATAAATGTGAGCGCCGAAATGTTTAATGGAATCTTTCTAGATGTCCATTTTTAAGCGCGTGGTGTTGTTTTTTTTATGAAACCTCAACCACCGGTCAAAATTTTAATATATTAGAAATTTAACTAGTGTATCAGTCCACCGCTACCTTAACAACATTTAAAAATGTGAAAACATAGTAAATTAAAATAGACGATCAACCGAATCCATCGGAGGAACGACCATCTCACAACGTCTTTTTACAACGTCTTTTTTACAACGTCTTTCTCACAACGTCTTTCTCACAACGTCTTTCTCACAACGTTTTTCTAACAACGTTTTCCTAACATATGCGAAGTCCCCAAAACATCACGATATACTAATATCCTTTCTCTTTGTTCCCAAGTCCCCACATCAATATTATTCCAAACTTAGCCAAATTTTCAATTTTTTTAGCAAATTCAAAAAAATTAATATGCCTAACTACTGCTCAGATATATGTTTTTACTATGTGCCGAATGGAAACGAAACCCATCGAGGAAAAGCCGATAGTCCGTTCAAATCTCATCGAAAGTCACGCAAAGTTGAACAAAAACAGCATTTATGCAAATTCGCAAAATTTCCATAACATTTACCAAATTATGTAATTTTTTAGAAAATCCCATTGACAGATTTGTAAATTGAGTTAATAAATTCAAACCTTAGCAAAAATATTCGCATTTTATTTTGCGGTCAACCGTCCCTATATATAGGGACGCGTCCCTATAAATAGGGGCGCCCCTATAAATAGGGACGGACGCGACCTGTCAACACATGTATCTTAACGGTGTGTGCCTTATACTTCAACTCGAAACATTAATTTTATCATTCTCAAATCACATCTTCATCAACATTTTGAAATGACGCACATTCCAAGTATGATTTATTTGTGAACATGGAACAAACACACAGAGTCATTGAAGTACTAATTTGCAATCAGTGTCATACCTTAACGACCCTTCTGCTTATACAACGCCCGAAACCTTTTCAAGCCTCAAACCGTTTTCCAATTACCGGGGAGCTAACTTAAACCTATTCCGATTAATAAGGGGAGGTAATAATTAAGGGGTAGCTTGAAACCGTTACACCGGTATCAGGAATACCATATCCGTCTAAAGTAGCAAAGAAACAAATACCGCTGAATTTACTAATTATATTGTAAAAAAAACTGTTGTCGGATCTCTACATTCGGCACAACTAAAAGACCACAGAACATAAACAGTGTTACTCGGATTAAAAAATGATGGTCTGCTTGCATTTGCCATTCTTTACGTCGCGTTATCTAAGTGTTATTGGAGTTATCGGCAGCCTTTGGTACTATCGTTATCTCGATTTTTATCCGACGCTTCAAATATCGGATAGATTTGTGACCCGATGCACTGAACTTATTTGAAAGGTATCGTACCAAACGTATACAGAGTGTCATAATTAATGGCAAAACATCCAAACTCATGAGGCATGAGACATGAGAGGCATGAGACATCATGCAACGGCATCAACTAGAATATCATTTATATGCAGACGACGGACAATAACATGTATCATTTATCTGAAATTATAAAGGGGTGTTGGAGAAAACAATATCAAACATCAAACACTGCACATTGAATTTTAAGAAATGAATGACAACTTACGTGTTATTATTTAACGAAATCAGAGTCATCACTCTCTGCCCAACAACAAAAGGTCATTGGAATTAAAGGACCTAAGTTGCAGATAACAAGTTCATATTAAAAGTTCATATTAACAAGTTCATATTAAACAGAAACTTCACAGTTATTTGTGATGACAATCTACAAATGCATGCGCATGTTTCTGTTATCGCCAAATGTGCATAACCCATTTGATCAATATTTCAAGAACAGCCACACCAATATCCTCTCAATATCTACTCAATCTTGCTCATGTGCGGCGTTTCCAAACGCCAAGTTGACTACATACAATCTGACCAAGATATTGCAGCCCTAAATTTAGTAAAACGTTACAAAGTCGACCACATCGAACGGCTTTAGATTTACATCGCGTGGAACTACGTCTTCTATTTAAACTGCTCGTTATTACGTTCAAATCTATCCATAGTAAATCATCAATATACATATCGAAATTCGTAATAGTCTATGACTGGGAACGATTGATAAAAAACTATAAAGTTCCGTTAATAGTGCCCAAATATTGCAGCCCAAATGCAGTATATCATCAATATACATATCGAAATTCGTAATAGTCTATGACTGGGAACGATTGATGAAAAAACTATAAAGTTCCGTTAATAGTGCCCAAATACAATATGGAGACATACGGTAAAGGTGCGATTACAATTGCAGTACCAATCAAATGGGTCGATTTTAGAAAACTAGAAAACAATAACAACACTATTTTTCAAGTTACAGCATAATTGCTAATTGGTAATCATCAAGTACACTGTCCATAAAAAGCCTAGCCCCCCTCCCGTTTTTACCATTAACATATGCAGTAGGGTATGGTTTTATAGCGAAATTGTTGTATTTGTAAACCAATCGGTTTATAATTTTCGGTTCAGAATAGTGTAAACCAATGTGTTAAATGTACTTATGGTTATTTTTGTCGCGATTGGATTTGTTTAAGTAGGTAGAGCCACAAAGAAAGTGTATGTACCTTATCTGCCATTCTGATGGTTATCGCAAACGAGGTATCTCATATTTGCTCAAAATAGCTGGATGAACTGATTCATTTGTAAAATAAATGGTTTCTTAAATAGACTTTACATATCAATGTTCTGAGTAACACAAGAAAAAAAAGAAAACTAATAATTTATCAATGCTTATCACAACGATTTAAAGTGTACTTTTCTGCATAGGTAATGAAAAACCTGGATGGGAGCTTGTCTTTTTTGGACAGTATAGTATGACCATAATGGTTTGATTTGCTTTCGATTATATTCATACTACAAGTTAGTCAGTATATCGTATAAGCGTGGCACTTTGTCAGCCTTCAAAGAATATGTAAATAGACATAAGCACCCTTAATAACTTATATTATCGTCAAAGCATGTAATATACAATAACATGTAACCTTGAATATTGATTGCATACACACTTAAGCAAACACACACCATCAGAGGGAAGAGGGATCAATGACATGCCGATGGATTTATTGATTATCGAGTGGGACATATACTAATAAGAACAAGGTTTGATTTACTTAGCTTATAATGTTGCCTTAAATGAACTTTGTAATTGGTTATAGGTAACAGCATTTCGCGAAGGAACATACATTTGCATGGATTGGCACATACACATAAGACATGTATACATATTCCAGTATATTTCACTATAAATATACGCAATGTAAATGCAATAGAGGTTTATGATCTGCTGTAAAAAATAATAAAAACTATATGTTATAAACATTTTATTAATTTTAGTTAAAACAAATAATTCATACGATGGCCACAAATATTGCGAATCCTTCACAGTGCGTTAGAAAGAAGGTACAACGAATCACAAAAGAAATTGTGGGTGACTACACTGTTACAACAAGGCCATTTATTGGAAGTGGTTCTTTTGGAAAAGTTTGTGAAGCAGTACACAACGACACTCATGCTAAAGTAGCAGTTAAAGAGATAGCCATAACAAATAACAATGCGAAAAATGATTACATGTCTGATATGGCGGATAGAGAGCTCGCTATTCTACAAAAACTCAAGAATCATAAGAATATTGTGAAAATCTTAGATTATGTTCTGGAGGAGGATTCATTTTGGATTTTTATGGAGTTCTGTAACCTTGGCGATTTAAAAATATATCTAGGAAATCACAGCGAGATCGATTTTGAGTCAAAGGTTAACATTCTCGACCAATCCGCTAGTGCACTGGCTTTTATGCATCGTCAAAAACCTCCTATTATCCATAGAGACATGAAACTTGAAAACATTTTAATGACGAAACAAGGGGGTGCAGACGTTGTAAAACTGACTGATTTTGGTTTATCCAAAGTGTTTACTGAGAAATATCATTCGTCTTTTTCTGCGCTATTTGATCGCGGCAAATTCATGTCTACAGCTTGTGGATCGCACTTTTTCTTAGCACCAGAGTTCTTTGCAGAGCAAGAAGGAGGATTACAGTATGATCCGTCAATCGACGTTTTTGCCCTAGGATTGATACACAAGGTTGTATTGGAATATAGCGATACCAACAGAGAAACCATTCCTTTGTCAGGTACTAGTTTTAATCAATCGCTGCAATTGGTATTTAATCTTTTTGATGATTAATTTCTATTTTTGCTATAAGATATCAAATCATGTCTTTTTTATTGTTTTCGTGAAATATATATATATATTTCTTTTTGTAAATTTTTATAATAAGGTTTATTATCTCGCCCAATTGTATGATAGTGAGCAACATGCGTGCGTATATAACATTTTGAATACAGTTTCATCAAAGGGATCAAATGTTGTCGTCAACATAGGAACGGAGATGCTTAAGCGCTATAGGCAAAATAAACGATTGCCTTCTCTTTTCGAAATGAGCGATCGAGACGATGAGTGCACACTGCGAATCAAGCGCATCATAAAGCATATGACTTTCGAAGCATGGACAGGAAGAATATTCAAGAGGTTGAACAGGAATACAAAGGTATAAGCTGTTTGATTTGACCCATTAGTTATAATGTTAATTATTAATAAGTGAGCTAGTATATTAATAACGCGTTGTTTTGTTTTGAGTAATTTCGAGACACGTTATTAAATATGTTACCGTCACAGACCGTCTATTTTTATCAAAACCACATGTTCGTATGCGATTCAAACATAACTAAATTTCAAAGTACACAACGCTGACGTATATTTGATAGCAAAAGAAAGGTCGACCGACGATTAAAAAACGGTTCAGGACGGTTTTCTATGTAATTTATCCAAAATTATTTATTTAAGTGACTCTCAAATGCATATAGTAGATTTTGTCTTTGAGTTCGCATTATTTGTGGTTTGCAAGAGTTTTCTTGATACATTTAAAAACAATAATACTTTGTCGCATGCTTTTACAAAAAAACAACAGACTCAAAACTAGAGATAGTTGGAAAATACTGGCACTATATTCATTGCTACCTATACGACACATAGCATGGGTAATTGAAAACAAATAATAATTATATTTTTGAGCCTTGAACACGATCGGAAATTATTCTGTCTTGTCTAAATCTTTACAAAATATATGATCCAACTTTGTTATGTAATTGTCGGGCACATGCGATTTACAGAGATACTTATTCAAATACACCAACGCCAAGATGCAGGAAGACAGTCGCATGATATGCAAAAGAAGGATGACGATATCAGAAGATTAACCAGGGAAAGAGATGAGGAAAGGACGAAACTAAGAAGCAAAAATAGAGAAATAGAACGACTGCAAAACTTACTGAAAGAACAACATTTACATGCAGCTTCTACGCTAGAACGAGGAAACCGGGATACAGACAGACAGGTATGATTTGTTTCAACCAAATGGTTGGAGTTTCCACTAGAACAATACAGGACCAGTCTAGATATAATAGAGACTGATACAACACATGGAAAATATGTAAACGATATATTTGTCTAACCTATATGTCGTTACGTTTACCAACCTACCTCCCTTGTCTGAAACCGCCACTTGTCTATAATACCGTTGAGCGAAACAGTCGCGTCTTGGTCTTTCTAGACAGTGTTGATCTCCGAATTTGGCTCATCTTGTTATGTGTCGCCCATGCTAGGCCTATTCTCTTTGCTATATTGGCTCTTACTAGGGATCCGAAATAGGTGAAATCATCTACTTCTTCGAGTATGGAGCCGTCACTGGCTTATATATTTATTTTGCTAGGACAGTTAAAAGTCATTACTTTGGTAATCTTTGGGTTTGCCATCAAGCCTATTGCCTATTGCCGTTTAACGTATCTCGAGCAATGTTTGTGCCTGCTTGACTTGTTTACTTATCAACGCGATATCATAAGCGAAATCAAGGTCGGAAATGCATACAGGTCTTATTCCTCGGCATATATTTGGTATAGACAACTTGTTAGGGAATCGATTTATACAATGTGGTACAAAAACAAATAGGCATGATTGTAATGAAGAAAGTGTTGGAACACTCAACAAATAATGATTAGAAGTCGCATAATTGAAATCACCCAATACTTGAAATCATTGCCAAGAGTTTTTTTTGGATGAATATATCTTTTTAAAATGGCGCAATCATTTTGTGTTGTTGTTGGCATTCAAGAAAAAATATTTTAATTAAAATGGTCGAACGATTGTCAAGACAAGGCACGTACATCGATAGTATGTTAATATAACCTCTTATCACATGTGCATAAATATATGACACTTTCACTCAGTTATATTTTGATAATCACCAATTTAGTCCTCTCATTGCCCTACTTTTTAGAATGATCAATTTTAAGTTGATTTCTTCAATAAGAATATGCTTTTGTTGATGATTTTTTAATCAACATGAATTGATTGAACGGCGTAAATTGGTAATTGAATCATACGAGTTCCGTGAAATATGTTTGGAATATTTTCTATCGCTAATGATTCATCATGTTAGAATATGCATATGCATATTTTGATTTAACTTTATATATGCATTTAATTGGTGATTTTCAAGTGTAAATATTAAGATTATCGTCATGTTACACGTGTATTTAGAAACATTATTTGATGTACGAGGCAATATCGTTTGCAGTTCAAATCCGCATTGCGTCTAGGTGCTTTTAAACCATAAGCTTAATTTTATATTACAGGAAATGTTACAAAAATAACAAAGATCATATACCTGATTATTAGTCTGAAGGTCAAAATGCGCCCTAAACCAAAATATATTTGAAGGGCTCCGTGCAACAATGTGTTAAGTCGACTTAACATACTTCGCTAAAAGGTATGGCAAAGTGCCAAGTATTTACTGATCCATGTTATATACTGGAGTTCTTCTAAATTATCAGTGCGATCATGATTATTTCATCCTTTTGCTACTTGCCAATCCTTATATAAATGATCATTTTAAAAACATTAAATGCCTCGTTTCTCAAAACGTCAATTCAGACTTAACACATTGTTGCACGCAGCCCTTCATTTCATAAATCTTCCTGCAATTAGATATCATACTATTCCACTTAAATGTTCTGGAAAACGTCTACAAATATATTTTAGCAGAATATATTAAAATTGTACACTATTTGATGCGTTTAAACAATACAAAATACGACATGGTGTTCAAATGAGCTACCATTCCGATATCAATCATAGCAAACAACCTGATAACATTGAATTTTGAATTGCGTCACGTCCTTCTGAAATCACAATAATGACATCGGTGTGAGACCAGTATCTATTAATCGTCTTATCTGAGATCACGTTCAAAATTCCAACAATGACAGAATACCATTTATTTAACGTTCTAAAAATGAGATAGCAATGGCACAGCGTATTGAACAAGCTCATTGTCGTATTGAAACAATTACTCTCTGTCCCCTGGATGTTGGTGGAAATAACGACTGATCTGATTGAAATTATAAACTTACCATCAGTTAGATCAGCTTTTTGCTCGTAATTCAAGTTAATATAAGAATAATTAAAGGTTAAACCCGCTAAATGAGCATTTAAACTTAGCCACCCACCTCTTGTCAAAACTTCTCACGCCGTCTGTAGTGCCAATCATGGGAAAAATGCCTTTCTTGTTGATATCGCTAATACGAGCGCTATGGTCATCGAAATGCTCACGGGACATATTCAGCACGCACGCGTTACCGACCCGTGGATGTGAATTTCACGATTGATATACATTTAGTGATGAAATAAACAGGACATGAGCCGGCCGAATTGACCAAATAGTTATACATAAAGTTGAAAACACAGCTTAAGCAGCACCCGAACCGTTAGAAGATTAATAAAAAAATCGACATTACATTAACATTTGCACGACTTACTCGATACTTAAAAATATAAGCAGAATTTATGTTTCTGTCAGAAAGAATGTATTCATTTATTGAAAAAAATCAATATTCGTGATAAATAGCTTAAATCAATGTTACAATTTTCTTTGAGAGAGTTCATCAATTGAGAAAGCGGAAATATATCTGGCACCCTTGCCACTTACAGTGTCACCCAACTTGACTGGCCTCGAAATGCTACATTTGCACATATTTCAGTCATTTAATTCACGATTTTCCCTCTAGGGTTCTCTCGACTGTTTGATATCATTGTTATCTTAACATCTCCGCCAGAGGCACAGTTGATAATATAAATGCCGGAATAGTCCAAAATATATTTCTAGTGTTGTTTAGTGGTCGTGGTAAATGGTGTCAAACGCTTAAAAAATCAACTTCATTGAAAATATAATTCATGAAACATTTATTCATTATAATATATTGTATTGATATTATAGACTCAACCTGTGAACTCATCTGCATCCACATCAATTCAACTGACGGGACTGCTTGCCAAAGAACAAAAAGAAACAAAACGAGTTTCGCTTCCAAATGCACCGTTTTCACTTCAATTGATTGATGGACAGCTATGGTGCGGCCAATGGAAAGAAATTCAAATTTACAGCACAGAACTACACAGAGTACGTGTTATCAAACTGGAGCATATGGGGAGAATTAGCGGCCTCGCCGAAGTTGACGACGACATGGTGGCCATGGCCGCATACAAGGGTCTTGTCTTAATTGATAGAAAAGGTGAGATGTGTCATTTTCATATATTTATTGCAATACATACAATATGAAATATAGAAACATGCTTATTATAATGTTTTGGAATGAGTTTATGTATAATAGTTAATATTGCTTTTAAAGCTTGACAACATGATATGCAAACATCAGTGCTCGTTAAATTATACACATTTATGAACCAATATCTTAATATCGAAACGCACGTTTATGTATTATGGTGATCAATCTAGACATTGATAATCTTTCGATTCATTAATTTCTTTCAGAATAATATTGGGTTGATTTCATAATAGAGAAATGTATCAAGCCGCCAATGCCTAAACGTAGATAAAGATTCTGTAACGGAATCTGACTGCAAGTGTCAACAGTAAAATGATAAAATATAGGCGATTTATTTTGCAAAGTTCTTGTTTTCAAACATTGCTTTTTAAATATGTAGCTATATAATTTGCATCAGCATAATCTAATAAATATTAACTGTTTCATTATTACATAAAGGTGCAATTTGTCGGCGCTTACATGACGGCGATCACGATGACGTTGCTGTTCAAAATGAACTGCTCTACGCGACCATCAGAGACGATGACAGAGATGTCATTCATGTTTACTCAACTAACACATGGCAGCGGACATCAGTCCTTGATATACAGTGTGCTGAACCTACGCACTTGCACACCCTGTGCGTCAATACACAATGCATGTTTATATCATGTTATGATGCAGATCGCAGTTATAAGATGTCACTAAGCGGGAAAATGATTGACACTTATGGTAAGCATGGTTACGGGATGGGCGAATTCAAATATTCATTCGCATGTATGAGCGACTGCGACGACAACCTGCTCGTCGCCGACTTATGGAATAACCGACTTCAACTGCTACACAGGAGGCAGTGGTCGGTGCTGCAACTACAACCGCCGCCATCAGGGCCACGCAACGTTGAGTACGACGGACACGCGCTCTATGTGCTTCAATTGAATCCAAGGGCACTTGTGAAATACGAATAAACCAAAGGACCACTACCTAATTTCTGTATTAAGTCAAAGTTTGGATAGACAAAATGTGACGCCATATAACGAATTGATCCATTGAACAACATACAGAAATAATATTGTTATCTGCATTGTTCTGCAAAGTAGGATTATTTAAAGGTTGACCAAGTCTCACGGCAACAACATACTTTCCAGCTTTCTCATTAAATTTTAATTTTCATCGACATTTATACATGAAATATTGAAATTGTTTTGTATTCTTATTGTAGTAAGTGTAATATA
>LQRL01065276.1:0-10144 GCA_001703475.1 Hydroides elegans | reverse complement strand
CCTTTTTTTTTTTTTTTTTTTTTTTTTTTTTGCATATGCCCTTCAATCTTGTTAAATCGTTACCATAAGCACACTGCCTATAATTCCCTTCACCAAACATCTGCACCCTTATTCCGACAATTGCTTATAACCAACTCACTGGCAAGTGCTGCCTTGACTCCGACCTTCCACATAATCGCGATCGACGTACAATCTCCCGACGTAACTCTCATCGCTCAGTCTCTGCATTACGGTCAGCCGCGAGAAATTGACTTTGCCATGACCTCTGCTAGTTTCGAAGGTGTATTCCTCCACTGTAACCTGGGATGTAAAGAGGCATATAAACTGTGCGTGGTCTGTATTTTGAGAATATTCATTTTATTTTAAACTTTGAAGTGGCTTTTTAACTTTTTATGGGTTCATTAAATGAACAATACTCTATAAATCACAAGGGTCTTCTGAAAATTCGGATTATAATAAGTACAACTTATTTTCACCATACTTATCTTTTCACGTTTTCTATTTTTGATTCTTTATTATACATTCAAAGAAGATGGTGAAAACAATCAAAAGCAAGCAATTACCTCAACCTCCGTTTTGATAGCATGAATGCTAACGGGATACACATAGATAATGCGGTACTTACAGGCGTGTTGTCGATTGTTGGTTTGGTGCGTTCGATCGCCCGAGCATATTTCTCAACCTGAAACAAAATGTTATTTCCTGAGCATTCGTTTTCATTTTAAACCACTAATTCATTTAAAACAATAAAAAACTTGATATTTTTTAATGACGTAACAATTTCATCATAATTATAAATCAGCATTCATTTTTCTTCAGCATCGATATAAAAAGCGGAATTTATTACAATCATATAGCCATACACATATCAGTATTCTCTTAAATTATTAAATGATAGCTTTGACTTACGTCGATAGACGCTGGAGTTGTGAGCGGCACATCTCGTTGTCTCCACATGTCCACGCACTAGTTGAAAAAGAAAAATAATGAAAATAATTATCTACAATTTGTCTGTAATATGTTCAATACGGGTGTTGTGTTAGAAGAAAATTAAGAACTCTGCGTTTTGTTCCATGGTTTTAAACAGTGTCATTAAGTTGTCTTTCAATAAGATTATTTATATTTGTACATTTTTATATCATAAAGTATTATGGCCGAAAAAAGAGAGGTTGAGCATACTTAATACATGTATGCTGAGTTTAAAAATGAGTCTAAATGTGTATTTAGAAAAAAAAGTAATACATCAACTTTAATCCAGAGGAACTTTGTTCACCCTTTGGCGGAAAACCTTATTTATGCATCAAATTTACCTAATTTACCGATGTTCAACCTTTGAATATATGCATATTTTTCTGCGTGTTGCTAGCTCATTTTATTCATACCACAACATTTAGAGTGTTTTTAAAAACCCAAAGATGGAATAATTTTTTTTTTCTTACGCATTACTAAAAATATCAAAACAACAGCACGAGCAAAATACAGCCACTGCAGCCATGCCAAATCAGATCATCTCAACAAACAGAAACAGATATATAAATAATTCTCAAATTGTGCAAAGCTCGCTTACATCCATGAAACGCTCAAATAATGAAACATGTTTTGATGTCCTATATACCATCGAGATCGTCTTTTAATTCTCATTGCTGAGTACCACCATTTCGTATCATATCACTGCTATTATTACAACCAAATTATGACGATTAATTTTGAATTTGAATTAGTTTGCGATTTACTTCGTTTTATTTTTTTAAATATATATTCTGAGCTGTATTTTTTAGTAAACAAAGACAGCAAATGTGGAGCAATAAAAAAACTCAAGTGCGTTCCGATTACACAAAACACATCACTCTCTCTCACACACACGTGTCGCTTAAGCATTATTCATTTTGGACTGTGTTTTTAAGTACTCATTTCATCGGGATATTTTTGTTGATGTTTTATAAATATTTTAAGTTGGATGTCAGCATGATTAGAGTTTAATTACAATTCCAAAACATCTATCTATTTTCTTTGACAAGATCTAACTTTTGATATATATAGATTCCAATGTAACTGAGGATCATTTTTGCCTCACTCAGATATTCTTAAATTTGCTTTTCAATTACGAGACATTTTTAAATTTTTGTTCCTCGATATATACTCAAAATTTAAAATGTCGGCACAACAAAAACAACATTGACATTTAAAGCAAAGACACGACAGGTGCGTGGTTACTAGGGACATGTTTGCTAGGAGTATGGTTGCTAAGGGCATGGTTACCAGGTGATGGGCGGCGGGCAACAGCGGGTCCTAAGCAGCGCGGAAGCAAAAGGGAGTTACATCAACTTACATGGTCAAGTGTTAGAAACGCATTCACTTACATGCAATGCTTTAATACATTTCAATTTATATTGGCTACATATTTGACAAACATGAACATTGTGTTTGCGGAAATAGATTGTTTAGTTTGATCTAATAAAACAGTGTACCTGTATTTATTAAATAATTTCATATCGCACATGTTGTGTTGAATTTATTCAATAAAAATCGAATTTCATATAATATCAAATTCGATTGCATTTTGAATGATCAAATAAGCAATATAATGATACATTTCCCAAAAAACCTCCCTTGAAACTACAACCAATCATAAGCCCCATCTACCATCCCCCCTCGCCAAAAAGAGAGCCGACGTCCCTATTTGACACTGACCGTTTTGGCGACCTTGAGATTGACCGGCGGCACACTGCGCGCTTTGTCTTTGCGTTCGCTGAGGAACTGGTGCAGTTTGAGCGACGAGGGCGCGGGTTCGGATCCACGACGTCGCTTCCTGTTTAGGGCCACCTGACCAAAGCGCCGCGCGTTGCTGTGTACACGAAAAAGGGGAGTGCAGGTTGAGAGGGATGTACTATATGCTTAAATTACAAAGTTTCTTTCATACATGTATATAATTTCATACCGAATCTTGTAATTCAACCTCTTTATTAAATCTAAATGGGTTAAAATATGTATTTCAGAGTATTACCTAAAGAGCAGGTTTTGGTCTAACATTTTACATGAAAGATAGGCTATATTCAAAGCTTTTTTTCACGTTTCGAGTAACTCAAAGCCTAATTCCAAGCGTAACGATACATAGCAAAGAGACAATTTCAAATCAGACCACTTGTTTCATTCACACTCACCGCTTGACCTCCTTAGTCTTGAGTGCATTTCGCTCCGCCTGGATACGGTTGGCAACCACAAAGGGTGTGGCGGAGGGGTCGAGACAGAGTGGCTCGCTGGTTGCCAGGAGTAACGCGCTCTCAAGGGCGTGGCGGTCTTCTTGAGTCCAACGTCGACCGTCGCCCATTAATGTGTCCATGTCTGTTTGCAGGCTCTGTGCTCATAAGGAGGGGAATGGAAATGTAAAGATACTGGTTTGGTTAAGTCATTTTTTTAAAAAAATCAATAACTCATTTATCGAATCAATTATTGTATATCCGAAGAAGAGTATATTGATAGTTTTTTATTCTGTATTCAGGGCACTCATAAAATTTTCAGGCATTTCTTACCTTTAATGTCGCACAGGGTCATGCGGATTTTGTCCGTTAACCTTTTCTGTATCGGCATTCGAATAAAATCTTTTACTAAGCCATTCGATTCATGTATCAAGCACTTTTAAAGTATACGAA
The DNA here is from genome assembly GCA_001703475.1 of Hydroides elegans. Classification (NCBI taxonomy): domain Eukaryota; kingdom Metazoa; phylum Annelida; class Polychaeta; order Sabellida; family Serpulidae; genus Hydroides; species Hydroides elegans. Next base: position 6,494 of record LQRL01065276.1, on the reverse strand, counting down.
ACATTTTGGGTGAATCGAGTTACTCACATGTTGTGTGGGTTTCAGCAAAACAAAGGAAGTGGTCGGTGTCTGATTGGTTGAACGCCGGAAGTCACAAATCTCGCAGATGACGCAGCCAGAATGGAACACGTTGCACTGCCAAAGGATAATTATATTAAATTTACTTACATGTATGTAAATTCATATCGTAAATATACAACTTATGTAAAGGTAGGAATTGAAATGTGTATGATTTAGCAAAGTCAATTAGCACTGAATACAGAAAAAATAGAATCTATGATATTAATTTGAGATACATTCATAACTCTAAATACGATCTGTGTCCATTTTTCCAATCGATTCAACTAGGAAATGCAAAATACCTGGACTCTGTCAAGCAAATCCAGTAGCATGCTTGGAAGTTGTTCTCTGTCAATATCATCCAGCACTTCGCTCTCCTGAAACAAGCGAATGAGTTTTATTGAAGGGCCCATGAGTTTTATTATAAAGATTTTTATTATAAAGATTTAGTTATAAGTCTGTCTTCAAACGTTTACAAGTTCATAATTATAAACACAATGACATGCATCAATAATTGTTACTATCACAATTAAATTGTCTTAGAATAATATGAAAGTCAACACAGTGAATTCAACAAAAGAAAGGCTTTTGTTACTTATTATATATTAACGTAGATCTCATAAACTCCCTTACTTGTTGTCAACGTCATGTCAGATTCTCCTCTCTGTTTCATTACCATGCATACCACCAAACCCCAAACCAAATTCCCCTTCCTTCCTACTCACCTCATAAGGCAGTCGAATAGTTTCCTGCGCCTCAGCCATCACGTTAGCTCTCACGGCCAAACTGAAACCCTGGTCGCCCGGATACAGGTTGAGCACCAGTGTACTCAGTTGGTCGCGACGAACCAGCTTCTCGAGCAGACGACTCGTTGGCAACACATCCTGTTGGCATGGTAACGGAGGATGAGAAAAATATAGAGGATACGGATGTTGGTATTATGGAGTTGTAATCTAAGCTTATATGTATATGATTCTTCGCAAGTATGTATGCATGCGACAGTTTAAGTTAAGTACTGATTTTGATATAAAAGTGTGAAATAATGTGTAGTTACCAATCTCGTGTGTTGAGCTCAACCAGACAGAGTGTACTAAGACAATATTTGACTGCCGTGTGGTATTACAATGAGATTTGTAGCTTGATAAGTAATATGATTCTCAAACGTTATTTAATTAATTTTCAATATAGTTATTCGTTTGCTTATGAAAGCCTTGTTCATGTTCGTATTCATCTCAGAAAAAAAAAACATATTTTGAATTTTTGTTTTGAAATCTACCTCATTATTAGGCTGCCGTCGATTCTCCTCCAAATAAAGCTCTAGTAACTTCTGTTCAAGGGGCTTCCTGGAACGAAAATATACGAGCAATGTCTGATCCTGGAGACAAACATAGTGCTATGTAGCAATGCGCAAATGGGATAGCATTGAATAAATAGCGTTAATACATTTGATGTACGAGCAGCACAAAGAGATATAGCTGAATATAAAATTTTATTTATTATGAAATTCAAACGATATGATAGGAAATGAACAGGCGTCTTCACCTCTCGGTTTGGAACGAAAATTAGGCTTTTTAACCCCATACTTCAAAATTTGAATATTGTTCGCAAACCCGTTAGGATCATTGCACGACAAAAAAAAAATCAGTTAATACAATACAAATAAATAAATTTCGGAGAGGGCTAAGAAAAAGAAACGGGAACACTTACCATTTTGTGGTTGATGAGGCAGCTGAAAGCAGTTTCTCTGGTCGGTGTCTCGCGGCCTCGATTAGACTCTGTGAAGAGAATGCCATGTGGTTATAGATAACAAAGTTAAGCGCCACAAATAGGCCTATGTCATTATTTTAATAATGCCCTTCATTAATTTTAATTGCCCTTCATCGAAATATGGCTCAAGGAAAAAAAACAAATATATTCAAAGTAATGTGATTCAAATCTACGGGAGGTACAAACATGTATGGCAGTCTATTTGTCAATCATCATCCTTGTCCCTTTTGTTGTATCTTATACACACTTTCAATATAAAATGATATCGTGTATTTTAATTTCATGTTATTATACATGTATGTGAATCGAAAAATGGTATTGTTGCAACAGAGTAAGGATCTATTACATGTCAAATTTTAATCGATCCGAATTTAGTGTTTTCCATGGTGTTTTTCAAACACAGAAAAATAACAAGCCATCGTTAAGGGCGCAGACCCGACCGAACGCCAACAATCAGTGTATTTTCATGTTTTGGTATAAAGCATGTACAAAGTCTATTGCGTGGTTTTAAACACCATTAAATTACGTATTTCTCACAACGTCTTTCTTAATGTTTTTTTCTCAAAACGTCTTTCTCACAATGTCTTTCTCACAATGTCTTCATTACAATGTCTTTCACAAAACGTCTTTCTAGAAATGCGCACAATGGAATTCTCACAACATCATTCTAAACAACAATGTCCTTACTTATTCCTATATACATGTACCTGTACATGCATTTCTCACAACCTCTCTCACACACCGTTGACCTAACATATTCGTCCCCATATTCAAAATATACCAAATTCATCAGACCCCGCAATTTCGACATGTTTTGAACGATCAAACTGAAACCTCAACGTTGCACATCTACAATATATATTCATTCACTGTGTGAAGCTTCAGAACCCAAGGACAAGGGCTTCATACAAAAGTGCCGCGGACAAAGTGTTATACAAATATTCCAAAATATGCCAAATTCATCTAAGTTCAGACCACCGTAATTTCAATAATTTTCGGTTGATCAAACTGAAACCTCGAAGTTGCACATTTACAATATATATTCATTCACTATGTGAGGTTTTAGAGCTCTAGGACAAGGGCTTCATACAAAAGTGCCGCGGAAAAGTGTTATACAAATATTCCAAACTAATTCCACGTCAGTTCGTTAATATTCAGTCGATCAAACTGAAAACTCAACGTTGCGCATCTACAATATAAGTTTTCACTGTACGAGGTTTTAGAACCCAAGGACAAGGGCTCATACCAAAACGCTGCGGACAAAGTCATGTATAAATGTCCAAAAACATCTCAAATTCGTTAAAGTTTAGACCCCCGTAATTTCGAGATTTTGTGTTCGATCAAACTGAAACCTCGACGTTGCGCATCTACATTACAATATATATTCTTTCAGTGTGTGAAGTTTCAGAACCCTTAGGCAAAAGGCCTTCGTAAATCACGCGGACAAAAGAGTTGCATGATTAGCGTGACGGACGGACGGACAGACAAAGGCAAATCCTATAGATCCCCCGGGTTCCCCCGGTTGGGGTCTAAAAAGTAAAGCAAATGCTGGTTTTAAGTAAAACACGGTTATTTCTTCTGATTTAAGAGAAAAATAAATTGCCTACCTCTGCAACCTCCTCATCCCGACTCAGTGATTTCATGTTATTTCTGAAATTAAATACTATCAATTACAAATTTCATATAGTTCGCGTTACATGAATGTGTGGATTATCTTTTATAAAGGTGTTGGGAGTTTGCTATTTTTTTTCAATTGTTATATCGTACAGCAAAATAATCAATGCATACATCGAAGACTGTTCTTTGCTTTTGAACATTAGTAAAATGCATGATTAACAAGAAGTGAAACACGAGAAGGCCTCCCAATTCCAATGAGTATGGACTTTTTTAGTCATCCACCTATTAGAGTGATTTTTTTCGCCCATTTCACACTTGCTTCAAATTTAATCTTTCGATTATCTAACGGCACATCTGCAAATCAAACGCTTTCCATGATTAATCCTATCCTACGAATATTACTTCAAGAAATAAAGTTCATTTTTATGCTTATGCTTCGAAACATAGCATTTTTTTTTATCAAAGTGATCACTAGAATTGGACGATATACACTCGAATCTATACATTAATTTATGGCCATCTATTGAGTATATGACATTTCGCATAGCCGTTCAAAAGTTCTTCCCTACACAAGCAAACTATGGCTGACGGACAGACATCGTGAATCTATGAGCTCCAAAGCCAATGGGCAGCAAAGGACAAAGAAATAATGATGAACAATCTTATCCAATTCGCAAAGGATAAGTTACAAGTTGAGCTGAAATGTCACGACATAATTGACATTCATACTCTGCCCCGAGGGGAGAGTAAAATAGACACATGTATCGTGCGATTTTCTAACAGAATCGCTAGAGAGAAGGTGATGCGAAACAAGTTCAGGCTCAAAACAACTTCTCAGAATTCCAAGAAAATCTACATAAACGAACACTTGACGAAGAAAAACGAAGATATTGCTAGGGCGGCGCGATTAATGAAGAAAGATGGCAAGATACTTGGGACCTGGACAAAGAATTGCAGAATACTGATAAAGAAATTGGACGAACGAGTGATCAAAGTGCGGAATATTGGTGAACTTGACCGAGTATTGGACAATCCTTAGACAATGATACTTGAAATAACAAAACTGTGAATTATTAAAATTGATCTCATAATTAATGGTTAAAAAATATATTTGTAGCATTTGTAAAAAAAACAGTTGGGTACTCCAAATTCCCAATACAATGTGATGAATGTAATCACTGGTTTCATGGAAATTGTCAAAATCTAAGTGCTAATGAGTGGAAATATTTAGGTGATACACATAATTAGTGGTTCTGTAGTTATTGTTGTAAAAACATTTCCTTTTTATGATATTTGTGATGAAGATTTTGAAATGATATTTACTGACTTGAGTGAGGAGGAAACTGTTATATATAAAAGGTGTATGGAGTTTGAAAAAATAGATTTGGATTATCTGTCATTTGATTATGTTGATGAGGATAATGTAAGTTGTATATCTAAAAAGCAAAACGAACATTATGTCACACACACAGAATTAAATACATTAAAGCATGTAATAAATAAAAATGTGTCAATTATTCATTTTAATGCACGCAGTCTTCAAAAAAACTTTGATAATATTTAGAATATGTTGCAGTACAATGATGTAAAGTTTTCAGAAATTGGTATTTCAGAATCATGGTTAACTGATGATTGTAATAAAGATTATAATACGTTTGATGGATATTATGGTTATTTTACTTATAGAAATATAAAGAAAGGTGGTAGCACTGCTTTATATATCAGTTCAGAAATCTCAAACGTTGATTGTACAGAAGGCACCTACTGTGTGGAAAACTGCTTTGAAGTAACAACGGTTAAAATAAAACTCACAGAGAATGCAGTTGCCAATGTGTCTTGTATTTATAGATCACCAAATACTAATATTGAAGATTTCATGTTTAATAACACAGAGTTTCTTAACAAATTTAACTCTTTTCCTGCCAAGTTTTGACGCAAATAACTATCATATTCTACCAAGTTATGTTCCGTCATAACAGCGTAAAATACCACGTTATTCGCGTAGAGGCGGTACAGCGCAGTCGGTAGAAGCGATAGGCCGGCGTGCGGGAGGACCCGGGTTCAAACCCCTGAAAACTTTTTTTTTCAGATTAAAAAAAAATGTTGGGGGGTATTTAGTTATTATGTGCAATACAGTACTTAGTTAAAAGCTGGTATTTTGAAGAAAGGAAAAAAAAAGTGGCTCGAAACATAACTAATGCTCTCTAATATAATATATGTTGATAGGATTCTTCGATGTTTTCAATTGATAAAATACAAGAATATGCATGTATTGTGTTGCTTTCGGGTTGCACGAAACATTCAATTGTTCATTCAAGTTTTTGAAAAAAAAGTTTTATATAAAGGAGTATTCCATTAACAATATTTTAATTTCTAAACATAAACTGCAACCAGTATGAAATCAATAATTTTCTGCTTATTGCAAATAAGACCGTAATATCTAGCCAATAAGGCTCTTTTTGAACGTTTTTATATGAATATATTGTAAAAAAAACACCTATTTGGGCGCCCTTTATATGAATTTAACCGATTATTATTTTTTAAATACATAGAGGGGAAACTATCCTTATGTATGATTCCATAAAAAAAAACAGGAACTATATCTTAAAACCCCTTTCGACAATCGCAAGTCCAAAAACAGCATTTCAAAAACCATAAATCTATTGAAGGAAATCCGAGATTTCTTCGCTTCAAAAGCCAATCAATAATATCGTTTGATAAAAAAACATGTGTTGCACAACATATCCAAAAATATAATTTTGCAAAAAGTGATAAAATAACATATAAACAACATTATAGAAGAGTACCCCATTTGATGTTTCCCCAAAAAGGTTCACCACGCTAAATATTAGCTCGCTTGGAATTTTTTTGGAAAATACCTGTTTCAGCCAGCAGAGCCCTTATGTAAAATGTATTGATTATAAAATAATATTGTGTACTGAAATACGTTTCCAACTTTAGACCCTTAATCCCTTCAGATTTGACTTTGATAAACTGAATCCCCTGACACGTCGCTCAATGATATTCACGGTAAAATATCGATTCTATTA
>LQRL01065274.1:0-24419 GCA_001703475.1 Hydroides elegans | reverse complement strand
AAGAAGAATACGGCTTTTTTTTTGGGGGGGGGGGGGGGGTATGTGAACGCTGCTGGTATATATATGATATATATATATACATTTATTTGTTTCTAAATATATAAATGTAAATGTTTTGTTATATTTATCATATTATATATAAACTTTAGATGCCTTAAATCTTATTATTTAATTAATGTAAAATCTGAGGAAATGATCGATTATTTCTCAAATATCTTTCTTAAAATTGACATACCAGACCATTAGTTATGGTATGTGCAAGAAAAAAATGAAGTTCAACGGGTAAAATTGATTATGTCAACAACAACCATTTTACAAAGGAAAATGGTGCATTTCCTATTTATGATTATATCGAACCTTGTAAATTTCAATCGATGTGTTATTTCACTGTCGATTTTCATTTTAACATTTCAACAGCACATTCAAAATATTCATATTTTCAGACTAGTTTATGTAAATCTCAAACTCTATGTGATTAAGGTTCCGGTGAACAGCTACTTAAATGTAAAAAACGTCCTTATCCTTATAACCCATCCGCATTAACCATTTACTAGACACCTTGTCAGAAGTAATAGATATCAAAGAAATAAAAGCCATATACCATAAAGCAGTAAAACATGCATTGCATTAAGATTTATTCAGCGCTATTTACTTATGTATTCTGTCATTGCAGAGACAATATTTAGTACCAAATAGTAAAAAACGCATTATATTGGATTAGGCGGGGACACCAAACTGTTAATTACTTGTAATTCCCGTGGATCTTAATATTGTAAGCAGCACATCATTTTCTTAGCAATACTGTTTTTCAATTACCGTTCTAAAGAAGTTTTGACATTTGTCTTTTGGGCTTTTCGTAGGAATACATTGAAAAAAATGCGCGTAAGGTAAACAACTATAAATTACACTCAGGCTTGTACTTTTCCCAAAAACTGTTAAAACAACTCCTGATTGGACAACTGACACGTACTGAAACTTATAAATTAATACAAATAAACAAATAAACGATTTTAATACAAATACACGAATTTGATACTAATAAACGAATTTGATACGAATCAACGAAAAAAATAGATATGCGTCAACGCACATATTTGATACAAAAGAGTTTTCTTATGATAGGCATATCAAAAGTGGTTTTAACTATAAATGGGCCTATTTTTGGAATTTTTTTCGCAGCCTTGGCTCACCGAGTACTCTTGGTTACTCAAGCACATCGCACTCTGTACAAAGACATCCCGTCAAGCCATAATGATATTACGCAGTCTACATTCGAAGCGAAAAAGACACTTAAAATCGTGAATTTATGAGTAAGCCATTTATACATTGCGGCGTTCTATTAATGCTATGATGTGAAGTACATAATAAACCAAATGATGTCTTAATCATGTCTTCACAGGGGACACAAAACGACAAAAATAAAAAAGCGCGCGCCCCCTTATTCTTGCATAATAAAACTATATGTCAGTTCAAATGCACAAATCAGCGAACACAAAATGAAGGCCGCGAGGAACGCCTTATGGTTTCATCATTAAATGGCCATTTAGTGGCCTTTGGGATGGGCACGACATTATCCGTAGGGGTCATTCGTGTGAAGTAGCTACGAACCTACAATTTTATCATCGCGAAGGGCGTTAGAAATCAGTGTGCGACATCCTACAGACATATGTGATTAGCTTGATTATTGTTTAACTAACTTTGGTATAAAAACCATTTTTATCGAATGAGAAGCGAACTTATATTTGTTCCGTTTCAAATCTGTGTATATCGCTTCTCATTCTGCACGTTGCTTGGGACGGGATAGTTGTCACACCGAATTCGCAATAGAACTTTTATTTTTCAACCCTAAAATCGCCACTGAACATTTAAAATCTGAATACTATCTTGATGAGGCATTTTGGCTGGTTATCTATATTCTTTTTGTTTAAGTCAATTATAATCACATATATTTTTTTAAGATACACAAAATGATGGTTCAAACTATGTTTTCATTTTTAGATTGTTCTTATATCTATATTTTGTCGGGTTTTCTTGGATAAGCAATATTCAAACTTTAATTGCAATAATTATCAAAACCTTTGCAGTTTTTATTGTTTAAAATGTGTGTCATAGCCTACCATTATTTAAAATTAATTTACATCAAACAATCGGATTGATGTCTGTACAAAAAAATATGTATTTGCCCTAAAACAACAAACAAGCTCGAGCTCCTTTAATGTATATGTAACATAAATATATATGATAAATACAACATACCTGGACTACCGGTTGCAAGAGCTATGAATAAAACCGGAACACAGATCCACAGTATACTATCCATGTTGAAAAATGAAGTGCGCAAAAATAACAATATACATTAATCCATTATCCTTATCGAAGGCGATACGTTCAAATAACTGTTAATTATCACTTTGTAGATTTCTTCTTAAACACACACACGATAAAAAAATCTAAGGCGAAAAATGTAAAGTCCATAAATATTGTGTTCATATATCGATGAATCTTAAAGATCATCTATCGATTCCTAATCCATTTTCTGTCCTGTCAATAAATGAACAAACCCGTCTTTAACCATGCTCAGAAAAGATTCACTCATCAATTTTTGCCATATATTTATGTCACTCTAGTATGGACATGTGGTTTGAACGCATTTAGCTATGTGACTCAACAGCGTGTTTATATTGAGAATCTTATTATAGATCGACGATTCGAATGTTCTTCGCTTAAACGCTCTCTATCTCTGTGCCCCTCGATAACAACAATTTTATCAATGAATGCGAGTTATCGTGAATTGTAATCCAGGGTAATTCACAAGATTCATTGAGTAATTTATTTCAGCATTTCAGTTTTGTTGAATTAACATTTCATTTTTACAACGAAAATAAACTATATTTGTTTTCTATTTTACTATATGATCCTGAGAATTATAATCTTTGACGCTAAAGTAAGTTTTTACATAAAAATATCCCTTTTCATTAAATCAAAATTTTTAATCCATAACCAAACACTGCTTATTCCCTTAAATCACTTTATTTACTTTCAATGACAATATAAATATGTCCTAACTGGTTAAAGTTTATAGCAGTTAAAGGAACACAATTCCATATAAAGCTTTTCTTGACTCTTAAATGATTCGACGACAGACTGGTACCCTCTCACAAGGCCGACCACCAATCAGTCAATGCTGCGTTATACTGCTGGAAGGAAACTTAAATGTAGGCATAGTTAACAGGCGCGGCGAAAGCTAGTAAAATGGAGAGGAGGTATAGCGTATTTTTTATGTTATTTTCTCCAACTATTTATTATAAAAGGCGTTGGCATATATAAGCAAATCTTTGGTTATAATCAGCGTTTTTTTTTAAATTTGCAATGTATTTTGTCTATGTTTAGAATGTATTTCATTTCGAACATTTAGATGGTATCGAGACATGGACTAGGTGCTAATAACAGGGTTTTCGTGCTGTTCGTATATCATTTTATAAACTGACAACGTTGTAATTTCATGGTGTATTTTCATATGATGAAATGTCTTCGTTTAGTTTTGCTACACTCTTCATTATTATACTTATTACGCTTTCGCGTCATGGTCTCACTAATGCATTCCAGGGTATCGTTGGAAAATTGCTGATATTTCCATTACTTCAAAAGTAATTACACATATCTTAGCATACCAGACATAAATGCATTTGCCAACTTTAATTCAATGATAGCAACATTAATGGCGCGTAACGTTGATATCGTTATCTTTTAACGGAGAAAAATCGAGTAATTTTTAGATATAAATAAAATCCCATAAAATTCTATGTACCTTGGATGAAATAAAATATATGTTTAGACCTATATTATGATTTAACATTGACATGATTCAGAAAAAGTATTTCGGGAAAATCATTATCAGCTCATATTTTTCTTTAGTTTTTCTTTGTATGGATGAATATGTCATAGATTTGTGACATATATATTTTTTTAAATTATAGCCAAAATCAGTAATTATTTTATTTTTACCTCTACATCTCAATATGACAATCACTTATTTTTTAATTGAAATTTGTAACAGCTTCATTCTTGATATGAATTCTTGATATTCATTACTTTATTGAATAAATCTTATGCATAGTTCTAATCCCTCACCCTTTAAATCTCTAACTGTAATTCACGCATCTGTTTCCTCTGCTTTTCCACAAATTATACATTGAAATACATGACAAACTCTATCTTAACAAGCACATGTAACCATGGCCTGATGCCTATTTTCGTTATTAAAGTCCCCTTTAAATTCATCCCTGTGTTAAGCCCGCGGTTTCGACTGGGAACCAAGTACTCGACTTGAGGAACCAGTTGGTTTTTGCTTATATTTCATTCTTTATTAATTTTCGCACATATAAAGACATTGTTGGCTTTAAGAGTCGTTCAGAGGTTCTTTACATCACTTGCACTTCCTCCCGGAAATAGCACTGCTCAATGGCTCTCGATATGTTATTGTCTTTTGATTATTGTATTTCGATTCATTGGTTTTAAAAGGTGATTTTCTATTTCTTGTATGGTACTTCTAGTATAAGCTAGATTTCAATTCGACTTTGATTTCTACAATTCGATAAGCGCTTAATTTCAAGTATGTCACAACAGTAATCAAAATGTTTATTAATTTATGCCTTAAAATTTGAATTTTTATTTTATTCTTACATTTTCGTAAGCGCTTAATTTTGAGTATACGATCGAATTAATCAAAATATTTTTATAAACATTTATATCGGTATAAAATATATGGTTTTGATTTTTGCTAGATGAGTGTTCTTATTCAAACAGATATCCGTGATATATGAAGAGTACCTCACGAGCTGTTCCCCCAAAAAGCTGTTCCCCACCAAAATCCAGCTGGCTTGGAAATTTTCAGGAAATTCATTCTAGCTTGGAAATTTTACCAGATTGGGGAACACCTTTTTTGATAATTTCCTCATTTTCATAATAAATAATGAGAATGATTATTTCAAAAATGATTAAACCTGCTTGCAGTTGTATAATAAACTGTTATTTACAATATATTATAAGTAATTTAGTTAAATTCAACATTTCAATTTTCGCAAAAGGTGTTCCTTTTCGGTTCCAAGCTGGCTAGAAAAGGTGGAACAGCCCAGCTGGCTTGGAAAAAAGGAACACCTTTTTGTAAAATTGTAATGTTCAAAAACAATTATTTTGTTGTAATTCATACTTGTAATGTCGTTTTAAGGTGATTTAACAACTTTTTGAAAAATGTGTCGTGGGGTGCCCTTCATATATTAATAGATGGCAACCACAATGTTAATTTTTATTGAGACCGCGTTTACCTAATTGGAAATTGTATATGTTTTCGCCCGTTTGCTCTTTTACTAACGTTACGTCAACAAGACGTCGGCGGCCCTATATATCGATCACTTTTTCTCACTCCGAACGTTATGTTAATTAAAGTGTTATGACAGATTTCATTGAAATCCTTTTGATAGTGTTTATAATATTTGTGTGCGTATGGAATCTCTTTATAAAAGGCTAAAATGTCAACTATCTCATTCAAAAAGCTGAGTTAATCGCACAATTTCCTGGCGATAATGCGTTCTATGAAAGACGTCTGCGACCGCGAGAACACAGGAATGAAACTTCCTTCCGGGGCCGTATAGGCAAAGTGCGCATGCCGGTTTTATAGTTTGTGGCGACCTATTTAATTTTATTAATTCGAATTACAAACAAAGCGTGTTAAAAGGGTATTAATTTTTTCAATTGACATATCTTTAAACATTCAAATTTATCTTCCTGCAAGATATTTTAATAATAAAAATAATAATAATAAAGCACTTAAATCACATAAACATAAACATTAACATTATGATAAACGATTTCACAATTGTATTTTTAATATAACATAGAAATTGTGGTTTACAGAACTGGATAAGAGGTTCAATGATTAAAATAAAGGTGAGTTGCACCACTATAATGTGACCATAAATGACAGTTGATGTTTGCAGATGTTTAAAAGGTAATATGGCATTATCACTTAATTTGAGGTATGGAACCAATGCCATTTAAAGTACAACTGTACCTTGCTATACTAACTTAAAACTATACCTCAATAATTTGAGTCGGTCCCTAGTATTCGTGAAAATGCAGAGGTGTTTGTGATACAGTTTGTCTCTTCATCTCTTTCCACAAATTCAACCAAAGATCCGTTTCTGTCACAGTTCATCTACGTTGTGTAGTACGTTAGACATCCGCATTAGGTTTTGCTGTTACTTTACCATAATAACACGAATAATAACCTGCTTAATATAGGTGTATTTGTAGACCGGGGAGCATTTATGAATCCATTTATGAATTAAGAACAAGCGGGAGTCGTGACGTGGTACGAGGCATGGGCCTCTTTCGAGTACGCGACCTCATATTGGAATTGGGGTAAATAAAAGTGATAGGAATCTACATATTGAGTTGAGGCGGCGCCCGTTGTAGTTTAACGCGGCTAAGGGGCCGGTCCGCACGGGATGCTTCGAAGATTCTCACAGTCTTTGTCCCGAACATACCGTGTTATTAAATACATTCATTATTCAGTTGCATTGGAAATCAAAAGGTGTCTAGAATTTAAAACGAAACGAGCTTTTATGGTTTTCCATAATGAATGCAGTAAAGAAACATGGTTTGTTTTGATAAAGCAAGCTCCATATAGCTTCCCGTGTCGCCAGACCCAAATACTGCATCAACTGCGAACTATATTTTGACCGCCAAACATTTTTATCGGGCGGTTTATATGATGAAGGAATTGACAATTATGAAAATATTTATTCAAATTTGTTATCAATAACCAGTGCATTAATTTCGATTACGCAAATATTCTTAATTGCGTCTAAAAATATAAAAACATATGAAAAATGATTCAACATAGGAACAAGAACTACGAAAATCGGTTTGGGCCCAAAGAAATGGAAAGCAATGCCCAGGCTCGAGGGATAATAACCATCCAAATCGATATTACCCGGGTTATTATGCCCTCTATAATGTACCAATCATGTAATAATGTGCAAGGTAAATCATAATCTGTCTTTTTGTTAAATTAAGAGGTATTCGTAACCTGCATACCATTGCATTTTGTCGATTTTCCCTTTTTACTGCATGCAACCCTTGTTTAAACAAAACTGCTATTTATAAAAGCAACGCGTTTTGTTTCTAGACAATCGGGCGTTTAGCCTTGTTTGCACAGAAATAGTCTTTTCCTTTTGATTAATATTTCGAAACATAAATTGTCAAACCATAGGTCGGATTATATTATTGAAACTGGAGAGTGCATTCAAGAAATAATGACAGGGTGTTAATTACGTTCAAAGAACAACAATGTATTTTTATGTAGACGCCTCAGAGACAGTAGCTTGTAACATAGATATTTATCATCGTGACATAAATGAAGCGTTTGACAACGTACCCAAATCTTCGCCAAGCAACGTTGCTCCGATACCTTTGATTTACCTTAGCTTTCACAGTATATAGAGACACAAAATACGCTAAAAATATATGTTTATTTTAATCTTGTATAATATCGTGAAGAACATGCTTTACTTGTGGATTTACGCATTTCACATAAATCAGACCATTGCGTATGGAGTATATCATATCGGATGTTATACGGCGTCACAAGATTAGACTATATAATACCAACATGATAATACATGTATAGCTAGTCCGTTTAAAATCCAGTTATGTAACCAATAAAGCTTCCAAGAAATTAAAACAACTTAAAAATAGCTAACATCACAAATGTTACAGTCACTGTAGATTAGTTCGATTATTGTAATTTCCAGTTATCATATTCTTTAGCCATTTCTTATTATATTACTATTTATTCAATCTAATCAGTCTTATTTTAGGTGTACAAAAAGGCTAAAATCCAATTGTCTTCAGCTTAAGAGATGCATATTGTCAAATATCGGCACCGCGCCGCATCAGTTTTCAAATCAACCTAACAATATAAATACAAAAAAAAATAATATATTTAAAAAAAAACAGCAACAAAACAATGCATCTACACCCACACACACCGATCAAAATGCAGCCCGCGAAAAACGACACCGATTTAAATCTGCACGTTGTTTCAAGGAACTCAGACTATGATTTAAACAAGGGCATGCAATGGGATAAACATAAAAACGATATAATTTTGGTTAACAATTGTTCAAAATGAATCAAATGTGGTTTTAACAAATATATATACCATAGTTCTAAAGCAATGAAACGTGGAGACGAATAGACCTATTTGATTTTCTAAGGTGCATATTTTTCACCAATCATAATCATATCATGTTAGATTTGCTTTATTTCATGCCATATTATAATTTGGATTAGAATGGAAACGCTATCTTACAATATAATGATTATATATTTATATAGCCTCATACGAACCGGATTTATATCATATGTCTTACGCGGTTCCCTCTTTTAACAGTGATGGAAATTGATTGCAGATTGATGTACAGATATGAAGAGCGACATGATGAATTAACCAGGCAACAGATTGGATTAGAAATTAATCACATTTCTGTTGTAGACTGGAAGGGTATACAAACGATAAGAATGGGTTATGCATTGTGACATCGGAGCCCTGTTTCCCCTCTCTCACCAGATTCCTATCGCAGTTCCAAACACGAAAAATACATAGAAACGGTGAAAAAAACTTATGTCCTCTTTAGACATGGATGTTCTGAATGATAATTGTGTTGTTGTATTTTTTAGCACATTCACGCAAATATTAATTACTGTTAAATGGAGAAAAAGATTTATTTCTTACCACCACTCAATATCTAGATTATGGATGAATCAATTGAATCAAAATTAAATAAAACTGTGCAACGAATATCATTCTGAGAGCTAAGGAAATTTAAATCATGATTGTGACGTCATCCAATATATTTCCTTTGATCTTCGCGGGAATCATCACGAAACGCCCGCGTTTTTATCAATAATTCCCGGTTTTCGCCCTGAGTGATGTGTCACATTCCTTGATTTATGATTGACACGAATCATTCAACCAAATAGGGATAAGTGTCAATTAAGATTTTAATATTGCTACGATGGAAATAGTACACAACATTCACAGCATTAGGGCCTGGCCTCATCTGAGGCGTTTGTCGAGCTCGCTTCCCTTACAAATTTTTCCGATGCAATCCCTATGGGAATATCATAAACGCGCCTTGCTAAAAAACGTAACTATTTGTTTAAGAGAGTTTTGAGTTGTCCATATGAAAAAAAAGAAAACACACTTGCTATGAAAAAGCGCTCGACAAATGCTCCATGTGTGACCAGGCCCTTACTTTATTTTTTAACTGTGCCTATAGCACTGCTATTTGACCTGCGAGCCTATCTTATCATTCAAATTTGCTGCGATATCACATATTAAGCATTTTCTTGAGTAAATTTACAGACAATTAAATGGTTCTAATTAAATTCTTTTATTAACGTAAACTGGGAAAAACTATCGAACCCCTCTTTGCAAATAACTTCCTTAACGCACCTGATTACGTAGTTTTACCTCCCGACGTCGGCGTCGCGAATATAAAACCCCTATGATTATAAACGAGAAACTCGCACATTTTCCGAAAGTTATGTAATTACTACATTTACGCCATAACGAAATCTTAATATAACTGTCCAACAAATTGTTATATGGATCCGATTTGCAACCTAGAAAGGACTTCAGTAACTGAATTCAAATGACATTATTTGCCCAATGTAAAATACCACTTGACATGGTATATTTATAAGACGTTGGTAATGATACTTCGGAAACAAATTTGAAAATGTTCGTACCTTATATTTTACTGGTCAATTATCCAGACAACTTTATCCATTTGAGATATAATTCAAATTTGTTTTAAATCCTTTTTACAAATTCAATAGTTGCCCTAATTATGGTAGGACACGCTTGAATGTACAATTTAGATAATACGAAAAAAAACCATCTCGCCAATGGACTTTGTGAAACAGAATGAATCATATACCGGACAAACTTGACATAAAAATGATTCTAAATGCTTGTGGTAGAAAATCACTAATGGGATTAAGTGGGTCTGAAAGTATAGTTTAGTTAAAAATAGTATGACACTTTGTTCAATCAAGATTTAAATCAGAGAACGCAATTCAGGTTAGGAATTTCGGGGATTAATCACCCTCCTACGTCGGGATGATTATTCCCCCGAAATACCTAAACCTTCATGCATTCTCTTATTCAGAATGTGAAAGGGTCTCTATTTCTAATAAAGAAGAAAATAGCAATCATGTAAATTGGGTTTCCTTATTTTTGAATTTTAAACATTAAGCATTGTAGATCATTAGTAGGAATAAAAAATATTCTTATAGTTACATGTGTGGCATTCGAATACATGTATGTTACGAATGTTTTAAATTAATTCTTGAAACGGTGTATATTAAGAGACATTTGCTTTATAAGTAATATGTTTCAGAATTCCTATTTCTGAAAAATAACTTCCAATTATGAATTAAGGTTTATTTGGTAAAATTATCCACTCGGCCAGGGTCGTCCATAGTACGTCGCATTCCGACGTGACGTTGAAAGAACGACACATGCTAATATGAAAGTTTTCAGGACTTCCTTTTTCGTCCCCGGCATTCAAAGAACGCAATTCCGACGTTATGGCGGACGCCACGTCGTACAACGTCTTTTGTCGTCTGCGAAGAATAAGACTTACTTGACTTGACTTAGATACTCAGGACTTTTCGTCCCCTCGCTCTCTCCAGACGGCTGACTGTACGCCAATCACCACGGTCCGATGCTCTGCGCTCTGCGGTAGCAATAGGGAGCCCTGTGTCTTCTCGCACCTGGGTGATCTATGTCTTGGGTGGCCTGCCTTGCGGTGTTTGATTTGAGAAATCTTCTCGGTAGGCTTTGGCGACATGGCTTTCAGAAGATATGAATATATATAATAAGGAAGCCCTGAAAACTTTCATTTGGGCCCAAAGTAGGGCGTCCGTTCAACATCCATGGCCGTCTTTCTAAGTGAGATATAGTAACAATAGAATACTGGTTTGGCTATCCAATGTCAGTGCTCCTGGGGATGTAAACTTACATTTTTGTTAGAGGGTCACATACACGCCTTATTACATTTAAATAGTGGAACAAAAAAATCATATTTTAACAATAACTTTTACTTAAGGGTGTATAGCTAGCTGACCTAATTGCGTTTATCTAGATAGAAGAACTGGGAAATGAACATCTTTTCTGAAAAAAAATCATAATATATGTATATCTTGAATTTGAATAATATAAAATTACTTTAAAAAATTGTAGCTATATCAATTTTGTAGCTATATCAATTTTGAAAAAAGGGAACATTTTTTCGTGAACATCTAGTCGGATACCCTTCTTTTAAGTGCACTCGTAACTTGCAAGATTACACAGTTGTAGCTTCTTAATTTGTTCTCTTAAAAAATACATACACGAGTGCTCATAATATGATTCTTAAACATATACGAGTGCAAAACACAGTGATCTCAAAAGTCGGTTGAAATAACTTCCAATTTGACAACTGAAACGAATAAACGACTAAACGAATATATACGAATAAATAAATGTGTACAAATAAACTAATATATACGAAGAAATGAATATATACGAATTAACCATGAATATCTTTATAGTGAATAAGTAATGGATAAATGAAATAAAGAATGTATACGCATAAACAAATATAAACGAATATAAACGAATAAAAACTTATATACAATCATACGAATAAACAAGAAACGAAAAACGAAACAATCGATATGCATAAACGCAAATTTTGATACCAAAGATTTTGCTTATGATAGTCAAATTGGAAGTAGTTTAACTGTTTACTGTATAACACAATGACCATATGTGCAACTTATATTAAAACCACTTCCAATATGACAACTGAAACAAATAAACGATTAAACGAATACGACTAAACTGATATAAACAAATAAACGAATTTGTATGAATAAACGAATGTTGACGAATAAACACATTTATGATTTAACAATTAATAGATTTAGAGTGAGTAAGTAATAGATAAACGAATAAACGATTGTATACGAATAAACGAATATAAACAAATAAAATAATGTCCATACAAATAAACGAGAAACGAATAAACAAAAAATCAATAGGCATAAACGCAAATTTTGCTACGACAGATTTTGCTCACTATAGTGGTTTTAACTGTATAACACAGCGGGCATGTGCAACTTATATTCAAACCCATGCTCCGGAAGTAAAACTTTATATTTATAAAAAAAAATCATAAATTTTTAAAAGCCTTATATTTCAGGCATTGAAATTAGATTTATTATCTTTTAAATCAACCAACTTACCATTATGTAACCGCTAAAACATACACATATTTTGCATACTTATTTCATAGATCCTTATAAACAGTTTTTTAAATTTCTGGTACTAAGGAAATTGGTACCCATTTTATCTAAGGGCCCCAATAACATGTTTTTTATGCATTTAATTAATTTGTCGGTACGATATCACTTAGCGACATGTTATATAAAAACAACGATTTGTATTTGGTTCAATGAAGGTGCATATTATGTGTAGAGTATAACACTTAATTATAACTCATATCATAATACGTTCCTAGACAATCTGGAATTAATAAGAAATCGCAACGACATTTATGCAATCAGCGATTATCGTTTACTTTCAGTCATGCATGATCCTAAACATCATTACAAGTGAAAACGTCATGACGAATCATTTGCATAAGAAAATTCAAACATGTTAACATATAAATGTTCCATAATTTGAGCACTAGACATAGGATTAGATAGAACGTGTATAAAATTTCAGCTTAGCAAATGTATTCAATTTTTTCTTAAATCTGTCTTAGCAACTTTTTTATGCAGAGAATAAATGACCAAAGAGCAAAATAACATATTTTATTTAAGTTAACAAACGCAAGAGTTGATTCATAATTGAATCCCGATAGGACAGAATTCATAGTGTCTGTGACAAAGCATGATTAAAAAGCACATAAGAATAAATGAATTATAATTTGACTCGGATATCAGCTCTACGTTCCGGTGGTGCGCACTTTAGGTGCCTTCCGTATCATCACATAGAATATATGCAAAATGGATGTGGTTTATGTATTCGATGTATGGATCAGGAAAATTCGTCAATTATTTGCATTCGGAGCGACTTAGACACTCCTCCACACCCACATAATGACCTGATCGGACTACTCTCAGAAACGCACCCTAGGAGTAATCAAGTAATTGTCTCAAAATAATTAGGACAAAAACAGCTGGGACAAGGTTATTTAAATGTGACGTTGCTACGTTATGAATTAAACTGTCAGAAAACATTTAATCGTCGCTCTCACTAGTTTTTATAAATGCCATTAAACTTATCTATTAAATTTTATGATAACGAAGGTTATCATAGAAATTTTTTATTGTATATTTAATCATTTTTTAAAATATGGTTTATTGTTTACTTTGTAAACGCTTAGGTGTATGATTAATACATAATAACCGCCAAACAAATGCCATGTATGAATAAAAAAAATCAATAAATAATTTTAATTCGAATGAAGCATGAGAGTATATCACCATTTACATGTTAAACATACAATAAACGCTCGAAATACTTATATAAGAAATTGAAAAAAATCATTTTCTGGCTTTGAGATACACGTACAGGGCTCTCCATTCTAGCAAAATATCAGGGTGACCAGTGGGAAAATCAGAATTTACCTAAATTCAATTTCAAATTAGCAAAGTTCAGGAAATTTCGACCTTTTGAGATTATGAATCAGTTTAAACATCAGGGAAAAATTTAATAGTTAATTTCATCATTAGTTATTTTGTAAGACTTCCCTGAAAATACCTGCTCACGCCTATCAAACGACACTGGTGTATTATAGGATTTCCTTTATTATTTTTGCTTGCACCTTCGGCACTCGGGTGTTAATTAAAGTTATGGTTATATACAAAGTACCAGATTTTAGGTGAGTATCAATTTCGATTTAATAAAAATCATAGTAAATCAGGGTAAAGTAATGGAATTTGAAACTGACTGGTCACTCTGTTAAAACGATATAGAAACCATAATATCATTTATTTTATAATCACTTTACACAATAAATACCAAATTGTCTTAATAAAATTAAGTGTATCTAAATTTAAGTGTATTTAAAATTGAAGTGTAGTTTTACGACGTCTATATATGCGATGATTACACCAACGCAACCCAATTATTTAGAAATTCATAATGTCCAATAAAATAATATGGTCTACTGCAACTTCACAGCTGAAAATCATAATGTTGATCTTTTTATTGGGGTTTGCAGTCGTTTGGTCTCCGCTGTCCTCTCTCAACCTAAAATGAAATAAAATGAAAGGAATATAATATAGATTTTTTTCCAGCATCATTCGTCAACGTTTTTATAGAATGTCTTTATCACCATTTTACAACCAATCACTGATTATCAATACCATTGAATTTGTTAAACATGTTTTGAAACACTTTAATAACAGATTTCCCATGATCATATCTCATTATGTATTTACGAAACATTTTCCCTCTTTTTTTCAATAGTATGTTTTACTGGTATTATCTCCTTGACGATTGACTATATATTTGATCAACCTGAAAAATACTATCTTAATTGCCGTGAGAAACTCTAATATAAAGATATATGAGACAATAGATGATAATACATTCAAACGTATATTTGTCATTGATACATTTATTCATGGTATTTAAAAGAAACAATTTACACTCTCTTCTGCATGTTTCCTTTCTTCCTGCCTAGCAAGGTACATGTATTTTATGTATGACAAAAAATCATTTAGCTCAGCATCAAGAGATAACTGATAGATATTAACAGCTTTTCAATTTCAGTAAATTTATCACTATTGATTCTGATGAATAACATATGGAGTCAAAGTAATGTTTAACTATATACTTCAATTCCGGCGCTACTCACCTCCTTTATTTTCAAATACTTTCCACAATAACTGTAACATTGATCGGGTTATTAACACTTAAACTAAAACCTTGGACGGGTGACTTGAACTAAGAAATCTGGTATGAATTTAGCTCGAATTAGAGAAGACTGAAGCACCATGACACGTACACGTTTTTGTCTCTCTCTCTCTCTTTCCATCATCACATATCATCATCATCATTATCATCAGCTTCCCACTGAATACAATCAAGTTTCTGCAGCCTCTGTAATAGAATTTATTTAAGTCTAAAAGTAGATATACTAAGCGAATACACAAGCTCAAAGTCATGAAAACAAAATTGTTGTGCATTAAACGCTTCTTCTTGTTTAGATTGATAACACTAATATCGTCAACCGCATAGCTAAATAGTTAAATCTCAGATGTGAGCAGGGTTCATTTACAAATACTTTATTTCACCTATACCCCTTTCCTGTCTAACACAAATGATTTGTTAAGCACATAAACAGTCATCAAAATTGACATAAAAATAGTGAATAGCAAATATTCACAGCAATAATTCAATCTATTTAGATTTGACAACTATTTTATCCTCTTTTCATCTTATTTAGTGACATGTTAGGGCAATGCATTCACATTCTCAAACCCCGCTGTTGAGTGAGAACAGACATCAGCGTGGGAAATTACCTCGAGGTGTTTTCCATGCAAAGAGAAATTGAAATATGCCTCGCGTGGTAAATTCCTTAGTGGTGTCGATGTATGTATAACAAAGCGATAAGGGATGGGGTGCTGTATTATTTTTATTGATTTGTCTTTTGTCATATGAAATTATGTACAGGTGTCTTAAATAATAATATTTTAGATCATTTAATTTTGATACATGTATTATTATATTATGTTGATTACTTTATTTACGAATTTATCAATGGAAAAGACAAAAAATATATAGGTTTCATCAATCTAACGAAGATGAGCTTTTGTCGTGGTACAGATATATTAATATTTCAACCGATTATTAAGGAATTAGTTTCCTTTCATCATTAATGAATTTTGCCAAAGAAAATATGAACGTCAATCAAAGCGACATCTCATGATCAGCATTCAAGTATCAATATTTTAATTCTAAATTTCAATTCAATGATGGTTTGATATTAGACAAACCGCGTTCTTAAGATCAATATTAAGGATTTTAATTACCAATATCGAATGCGTGATAAATCTAAAGGGAATATTTAAGTGTATAATTTGTTTAAAATAAGCATTGAAATATGAGATTCTATTATTTGAATATTTAAATATTTATTTAAATATTTAACTGATTAATCGACTGTTCTAAAGTCATAGTCACAACAAGTTTATCCGAAATATGTCCTTGCCCCTAATCCACTAGGCAAATATGTTCTCGTAATTTTGTCACCATAAAATCATCCACAACTACGTGGCCCATAATGTCAACATGAAAAAAATGGAGCAAAAGTGATAGTGATAATTGTATTTATTGCGATGAGAAAGAAACGATCTTACACCTCTTTGCAAATTGTCCTGAAACTGTAAAAATACAAGAGCGAATGCTCAAATTTTTGAATACCAATTACATTTCGGTTAGAGATTTTTTATTTGGAAACAGTAATAAAGCAGCAACTCTTATTTATCCTATAGTAAAGTGGCTTATGGTTAACAAGATTCCATGGAAGTAACTTGAGCATTAATAAAATTTTATCTGAAGTAAAGATAAGAAAACAATTTTTAAGATCAAACATTTAACCCAAAGTGGAATCAATATACGCATATTCTAAAAACAGGATATCTAAATAACATTTAAGGATGTTTAAAACCACTATCCTTAGCAATGTGCTTATACAAAATCGAATTATTAATGTGAATAGTGGTTCCCCGATTACATGCAAAATTGTTCGCAATGAATGAAAGAGAATGCGTGTGGTAGTAAATCAGTGAAAAAGTCTATGGAATTTCCCTTATACAAACTCATAATGTAAGACAATACGTAACTATGGTACTTTGAAATGAAAAAAATGGTATATGCAAATGTTAAACGGATATATTTTATGTTACGCTCTTGATCTTGAGATAAAATGAGAAATTATAAAACGAAATAATATTCTGCAATGTTATTGATATTTTGTTATTGTTACTATTGTTATATTATTGCTATTATTATCTTTATGTACAATTTGTGAAATAAAGGGGACTGCCCAGAGAAAAAAGAATAGGGCATGTACCGACACCGAATAAAAAAAATTGTTCTCGTAAATGATCTCGAATTCCCACCGTAGAGAAAAAGCCTCACACTCAATGAAATGAGCAGCAGCCCCTCATAAAGAACATAAAGCTAACTTAGGTAATTTTCAACTGAGGTAAATTCTTACGCAACACCGGCGTTTCTCATTTCTTTAATTTCGGAATCATCGTATCTTTTACCGTAAGATGATATTTTTGTCGCGGACGGGTTGATATATTGCTAAAAATATCTATTAAGAATGACTTCAAGTAAACAGTAAACAATAATCTGTGGCACTTACTTGCACACGTTGTTTTCCAGCTCTAACTTCGGTTTATATTCCTGCTGAGTAAGCTTCCTTACTTGCGGCCTCTGTAATGGAATGCTAAACTAAAACATCCCCTCCTAAATAACCATAACATGATCTTTTTGCCTCAGATATGTTACTAAATAATAACATTTCATTACAAAATAGTTGCATAGGAAAGTTTACATTTTAAAAAATGCTATTGTTTCAATTTTCAACGTCAGAACCTAAGACAGAAATCTGCGAGTGCTTTTGATATAAATAATATCTTTTGCCTTTAGGGCTTCCATGACGGTGATATTCAAACCACTTTGTTCCGTGCGCTCCATTTTCAAAGCTGCTGCTTTCGATGCATCCCATGAGCTGTTTTCAGTAATAGTTATAACGAAATTAGTTGGCTTTATATTCGCTCCAGGTATCACATCCTCTAGATTTTCTAGCTCTTGCAAGAAATCGTCATGTAATAACAAACTTCGTGCATTAGAGGAAGCCAGGTCAGAACAGTTTTTCCATTTTAATTCCATATTATGAATTTTATCGTCAACTTCGTGTTTGTTCCTTTCGAGAATATTCATCTCTTTCTCCATAAAACTGAGAATCTGAGCATGAATCGAATCGAAGTACGCGTTGATCTCATTGATACATTTTTGTCGGATGGATTCAGACTTTTGAATGGCATCTCTTTGTGTGATCTTGAGACGATTGACCTCCTTTTCTGAGCTCAACGATGCTTTCTTAAGCTTTTGAATCTTATCTGAAATTTCTTTTCCGATTAAAGCATACTTTGCTTTGGCTTCATTCAACTTGATGGTAATTGGTTCGACTGAATGGTTAATGCAGCTTGCTATATTTGAATGTGTCTTCTGACATCCGCCGCACATCCACTGTTGACAATCATTACACCAGGAAATCGCACTCGCGGATTGGCAAACTCCGCAATAAGGCTCACCGTCTGCAATATAAATATACTCAACTAAATATACTTAAAACAAAAACAAACAAAAATATTCATTATATTAATACAATAATGTTAATTTATCAGATAACATAAACTAGTGTAATATGTTAATATACATCAATGGGTGTTTATAATTATATATAATTTTCAAATGTATTTATTGTTATTTTACACACATAATGATCAATATGATAAAACGGAGCTCTTGACTACCAGTTAATTGTTATGGTATAATTTCTCAATGCTATATCATATATGTTGATAAATTTTATTAATAATTTAATTTAATTAAAAGTCGTCGATTAGCTATTAAGGTCCATTTGAATATCCTTACCCTTTTTCTTATCTTCTTTTTCTTCCTTGATAGCATCTAAGAACTGCATTAATCTGAAGTCCCGTCTTATTTTACTCGCATTATTGATTTCGTTACACACTGGACATTTAATCTGTGATCCTCTCTTTAATCTATTAACGCAATCGACACACAACAAATGATCGCATGGAAGCGCTCGTGGGTCTGTGAATTCCTCAGTACAAACTGGACACTCTTTGAGGTCTTGTAAAGCAGTAAACGCATACGCCATGTTTATATTATCCCGTTAAACATACAAATTGTCATTGGCAACAAAATTATGTAATTTCTATAAATCGTAATGAATTATGCACAATTTCATACGCATACTTCTCTTAACGGCATTTATGTTCGGTCCTTACGATAAAGTGGTTCAAAGATACTTCATATGTATTCATAGCTATAACAACGACGATAAAATGACACTCAATCTCTTAACAATGTAAACCAATAATCAATAGATGGTAAAAGGTTTTGATATATCATGAACATGTACCGTATGTACAAGATAAACTTACAAAAAGGACATACATTAAGGATAATTGAACTAGGTCATAAAATCAGTAATAATACTGACTCGAAAAAATACGCATATGAACAGTTATGATTTCCAAGGTAAAAATTATTGCGATAGGCTTTATGTATTGTGTGTTTATTGATTCATTACTATGGATTTGATCTAAATGTAATTTGATAGAATATGGAACGCTATCTGGAGAACTCGGCCTGAAAACCAACTCGGCCCGATTTTTTTTTCAGGCTCGGCCCTCTTTCAAGCTAGGCCCATTTTCTTCTATCTACCAACTCATTTTCAAACTCGCCCCTATTTCGAATGACGATATAATATGGTAGGGATTATGAATGATTTCTTGTAAACTTATTTAAAAGTTAACGCGTATTGTTCGATGGATTAAGGATTAGGGTTAATGAATACCAATTGAGTTGTTTCATGTGTTCAATAAGATGAAATTACATTGATGTTATTGCGTGTAATATGAAAGAATATGGATAAGAATTTATTATTAAACCGTTTGCTTTACGTTCTCTTTGTTTAATACCAAACAGATCAAATCTTTTATTCGAAAATAAATAACACGTTTTTTTCTTAATGTTTTATTTGTCAATAACTCCTGCATGTCGTTAACCAGATTTCAACACACATAAAATCCAAAGAAAAAGAATATGATAAAATTATAAATTATATATTAAAGCATGATAAAATACAAAAAAAATAATCTGAAGATAACACCAGTCATAAACAATTGAACATAGCATAAATCCAAACCCAACGTATTTCTAAATCAAATGCGCTGTAAAAGAGGACATTTCTACTGTAAATATGTATTAAATGAATAAACAAATGTATAAATAAAACCTATATTTATTATTTTTACAATATAACGTCAATGTTAACCCTATATATGTCTAAATCAAATGTTGCTTTTGTCTTATTTCACACTTTATACAAACATTATCCATTTTAATTGTTCAACGATTCATGTTTTCTTATCCTTTACCATATACCATTTAGATTTGAATTATGTTTCTCAAAAATGCATCTCTTTTAATATTGAAATGAACGCTTAATTGCAATTTTTAATCAGGAGTTTTTATCAAAGAAATATCAAGACGTGACACAATTTTAAAGGTTGAATTGAAATGGGTGAAAGGTGATGAAAGCGCGCCTGTAAGTTTAAAATCAAACAAATAAATCAATATCAAGGGAACATTTAGGTATTGACTCAATTAGATATAAGACAATCATGTATTTGCAATTAAGAATATACATTATAATTGCAATTACATGCGATTGAAATCAAATATAAAAATGCAGAGCAGTCATAATTCAACACACAATGTAATTCAACACACAATTGCAATTTAATAATACATATATATTTCAAACGTGTAATAAGTCTTTTTCAAAAAAAGTATGTTAAAATTGTTATATGATTTACACGAAGTAGTGAATATTCTCCAAACCATGGGCCAAATTTGTTTGTTTTTGTTATCCATAGAAAGTGGGCAGAGTTTGAAAGTTGTCCGAGATTGATATATATTGAAATTGGGTCGAGTTTGTAAATGGGCCTGGATTTAAAGTGGGCCGAGATGTCTAGAAATCTATGGAACTGCCATCCAAATAGCTCAATGATACTTCTAAACATTATGAAGGATGAATAATATTATAAGTACGAGCTATGAAAGGTGTTAATATGATTGTGTTATTTGTTCAAAAGAGAGACAAAACTGGTTGCCATTATGGTTCAATAAGATTCAAATTATATCATAGACTGAACCATTAGCATCATTATTCTTAAATTTCAATTGCAATTATGCAATCAATTCCAGAAACCTCTATTATCATATATTAAGAGGCCTTTTATAATAACCATGCAGAATCCTATTACCGGGTCTAAGTTTATCCGAAGCCATAACACCTCTTATAATTTGATCTATAAAACTCAGGTTCCTGATATTGACTAAACCACATGCATTATGCTTAAATTTCTATTGTAATGATGCAATCAAATCCAGAAACGTCAATAATCATATATTTAGAGGCCCTTTATAATAACCATGCAGAATGATATTACTCGGTCTAAGTATATCCGTAGCCATAACACTTATAATTTGATCTATAAAACTAAAGTTGCTGATAATTTAGGAACATTATGGGAATCCTTTATGAAGGTTCAGAATGTGTAGATGTTTATTGCACGATGGGAGTCGAGACTTCCTGAGTGCAATAAACATCTACCCATCCTGAATCTGAATGATGAATTCCCTTTACTACAGGGTAAATTCTGATTTTGATGATTTTGCAATGGCCTAGTTTTTTTTTTAAGAAATGGGGTTGTTCTAGGGATTGTCCAAGTATCTGTTGACTTGAGGTATCAACTTCAGGTGAATATGTGTACATATGCTATGCATGTATTCTGAGCGTTTCGAAATTAAATCTTAATTGCAACTTCCTTATTATTGGTTTCGCCCGCTATTGTGTATACATATTGAAACAAGATATATAATTGTTCATTTGGGATAATAAATTTCATGTGTCATTCAATTACTTCTTTTAAATCAGCTTTGAATACAATTCTGATGTTTCCTTCTCCCATCATTGCCCCTGTTGTTTATATAATTATGTTCGTATTCATGACGTAATGACGTTTGAGGTTTGGTTTGTGACGTAATAAATAAACGTGAAAGGAAAGGAAGGCGACTTTGGAAGACGACTTTGCGCAAAACAAAATTTGAGTTTTCTAATACTCATTTATTTGTTAAAAATATGAATATGCTTGGTTTTTAATCTTATTACCTGGAACTTGCAAAAATCGAAAGATAAAGAGTAATTTTAGATACAAAAATGACACAGAATGGTTAAAAAAAGTGTTAAAATAAAATATCCCGAAAATAATATATTTCCATGTATCTATGGTAAAAGTAGATCAGGCGTTTCTACGGTGCAATACACTTTATATTTGCATCCTAGCCTTTCACTATCATTTCTTCAAAAAATACACCCTAACCATGTAGTAAATTCTTTTTCTCAATTATTATTTTAGTCAATATGTGTAATTTGTCGGGCCAAATGTCGGCGTATTATTTGTCTACCAAGTTTAGTCAAGTTTAGCCAAGTTTACATTTGCTGAGTGAACCAGCAAATGCTGACATTGCCTGAGGAATTAGGCGATGTGAATGTCAACATACGTTGATTTCATAGATTGACTACAACATATATATAGGCGTATCCGAATGCAGGCAAAATAGGTTGCAACCTATTATAATATTTTATTTCAACTAGATGAAGCAGGTTGGAACAAGTTTCACCCTGTGATGACAACGAGTTTAAACTTATTTTCGCGTTTTGTTTAAGTTGGTATGTATAATAACTTTCTTGATAAACTTTTTTGTGAACGAAAACTATATTTTGCTGTATTTCATGTCATAATCATACCATGTCAAACATAAATAATATTTAATAAATATGTACAAGTACTTATTTAAGTGGCTTGCAGTGTTCAAAAATATTGCACAGTTCCGAGGCACTTGAATAATGTTTTTATTAATGGAGTTGATCGAGTTCTTTCGCCGACTGTCCATTTTTAAAAAAATAATGGCTCGTGAATACAAAGGGACGGTCTACGAAAACATTTACAAGTATTTTGTTATTTATGTTTTTTTTTTGTATTTTGTTTATTTGTATTTTTTTGTTATTTGTTATTTTGAAGCATCAAATTTGGTATAAAATAGAATAAAGAATCAATGATGTGATGATAGCCCACGATTAGCATAGTGGCGAAAAAAAAGTGTAAATAAATACATGTTGCAACAATCAATAAGTGTATACTTTCAAAGCACCTTATAGGAAAGTCGACAGGGAAAAAAGGACGGACAACTTAATCATGTATACCCTACAGGGCAAAAAAACAAACACATTAAACACGTTTTCGATGTTTTTATCTATATTTCTTTGCAATCATTGTTTTAACATAACTAAATTTTCAACATTATATGTTGTCAAGCACAGTTCAAGAGTCTTAGTATCAACAAGGAAGAATTTGTGAAACACGAAAAGGCCCCAACCGCCCCCGATTCCAAGGGGTATTTACTAACTCGTATATGCCAATGTTAAAAAAAAACGCTTTTTTGGACATTTTGGACAATTTCGGCCATTTCCAGTGGCCGAACCTGGCCGAAACTGTCAAAAGGCACATCTACAGGCCAAAACCTTTCATATGAGCCTATTCCCAGGTCTTTACGACCATCCGTTACAAAGATACAGCCTGGAAAAGAATCGATGACAGACGGACGGACGGACGGACACCCCGAATCTATAGGCCCCCAACCTTTGGGGTTGGGGCCTAAAAACAGTTAACCATAGCAACTAATCTTAAATGCACCGTGTTCCCTATTACATAATGTAACAATCACTATATGGCTCGTTCTATTTCTTTATTAGCACATGTTCAATGAATATATTAAATGCAATGTTTGCTACATGACATAGAGGTCCTTTGACTTTTTTCCACCCAAAAAATATAACGTTAAAAGAAATGCGGTTTCATGTTTTATATGTTTTAATTCATACATTCGGAAGACAGTGACATAATATAAACGCATATCTTAACGTAATATTTAATTTACGAACATATGACGTGGCGTGTTTCGTTACTTCTCATTTTAATATCTACTCCCCCATCATTTAAATAAATCTTTCGTAAAAAAATAAACCTGCTACATTGCAAATAATTGAACACATCATAAGTTTTGGTGAATACTATCTTCAGTCAGCTTTCTGTCGAGCAATTTTACTTTTTGATCAACTCACTTATTATTATTAATATATAAATATATAATGCAACATACCCGTTTTCAGACAGCTTTGCATTACTGACTTACATATAGGTTCTCACCCTTCCCATCCCCACTCATCCCTCCCGCCCCCTCAGCAACTGATATTATTGCAACTCATTATTTCACCACTCTTTCAAATTCACGACAGAAGCACATGATGGTGGAAATGAGCGCAAGTTTAAAAATAACACAAATACGATCACAAACTCCTTCTAGCCCCTACCCCCCCCCCCCCCCCCCC